>PVLC010000049.1:263902-367367 GCA_004027655.1 Graphiurus murinus
AAAAAAAAAAAAAAAAAAAAAAAAAAAAAAAAAAAAAAAAAAAAAAAAAAAAAAAAAAAAAAAAAAAAAAAAAAAAAAAAAAAAAAAAAAAAAAAAAAAAAAAAAAAAAAAAAAAAAAAAAAAAAAGAAGAAGAAATAAACTAGAGTCCTGGATTGAACAACTTAATATAGTATGAGGTCAACTGTTCCCAAATTGTTTTATGGACTTCACACCCTTTCAATCAAACTCCCAGAAGGATTTTAGGTAGATAAGATGATTCTAAAATATATAAGAAGAGAGAACAGCCCTAGAGTAGTCATACCAATAAAAAGAGTAAGTTTGGAGGACTCACACTACCAGGTTTTACAATTTATTATACATTGTAGTAATCAAGATTGCAGGGTCTTGGTGAAGGGACAAATACATAGATAAGTGGACAAAGCAGACAACTCAGGAATAGACAGACAGATACAGCCATGTAATTTTTGGCAAACTTGGTGGAGATAGGATTATCTTCTCAACTGATTTGGAACAATCAGTCATCTATTGTGAAAATAAAACAAAAAGACAAAACCTCATGTCTTACGAAATGGATAATAGATCTAAATCTAAAATGATAAAACTTTTGGAATAAACATGAGAAAATCTTCATGACCTTGAGTGAGGCAAACTATTTTTAGATATGACAACCAATAGCATAATTCATAAAAGAAAAAAGTTGATAACTTCAACTTCATCAAAATTAAAAACTTTTCCTTTGTGTAAACCACTGTTAAAGAAACGAAAAGACATATTACAGTCTGGGAGGAAATATTTGTAAACCACATATCCAACAAAAGACTTTTAACCAGAATATACAAACAACTCTTAAAACTCAATGGGAGGAAAACAAACAACCCAATCACAAGTGGACTTTAACAGACACTTCCCAGATGAGGAGACATATATAGAAAATAAGTTCATAAAAATCAAAATCAAATAAAACCACAATAAGATACCATTATTCTATTAGAATATCATTAGATCTATTAGAATGCCCCCCCCCAATTTTTTGTTGTGTATGTGTGTGATTGTATGGAGCAAACAGAACTCTCATATTTTATTAGAGAGAACTCAAAAAGGAACTGCTACTCTGAAAAGCAATTTGGCAGATTCTTGTAAAGTTAAACATATACGCACCATATAACTCAGCAATCCTATGCCTAGCTATTTATTCAAGAGAATTTAAACTTATGTTCACACAAATAGCAGCTCTATTTGTAATTGCTCAAACTAGAAACAAATGTCCTTTAGTAGGCAAGTGAATAGACCAACTCTGGTACAGTCAAATGCTGGACTTCTACTGGGCAATTATGAAGAAGGAGCCATTAATGTATATCAGGATGTGACTGAATCTCAAAGGTATTATGCTGAGTGGAAAAAGTTACCTCATAGCCGGGCGTGGTGGCGCACGCTTGTAATCCCAGCATTCAGGAGGCTGAGACTGGAGGATCCGGGTTCGAGTCCAGCCTCAGCTACCTAGTGAGGCACTCCGCAACTTAGTGAGACTCGGTTTCAAAATAAAGAATAAAAAATAGGGCTGGGGGTGTAGCTCGGAGGTAGAATGCCCCTGAGTTCAATCCCCAGTACTGAAAAAAAAAAAAAGAAAAGAAAAAGTTACCTCATAAGGTTCACAAACTGGAAGGATGACAGAGAGCAGATCAGTGGTTGCAAGGGATTATGGGTTGGAGAAGGGTTTCACTGTATAGGAGCAGCATGAAGAATTTGAGGCTGGGGATGAAGGGGCTATTCTGTATCTTTACATAAATCTACACCCACGCAATGATGCACACACACGTGCATGAGTGTACACACATGAAAACACAACAATAGTCCTCTCTACCAGTCTGCTGACCACATTGTCTCCATTTTTGCCCAGCCCTCCACCCCCAAGAATATCTCCTTCCAAAAGACTTTTTGTCTCAGACAATCCATGAAGGTCTTTTAGCACAGCCACTGTCTGTGGGACCCACCCATCAAAGCTGACAAAGGGAGAGTCTTCTTGTGTACCCCTACAATCCAGCACTACCTCCTGCCCTTGGCCCCGAGAATCCAGCACTATCTCCTGCCCTTGGCACTGACAATACTACTTTCCGACACCCCAGTCACCAGCAAAATCCTTCAGTACTAAGGTACCACTTTGATCTGTGTCCTTTCTTGAGCTTCTGTGTACTAAAGCCACAGAAAATTCTGTGTGGAAGGGGAAAAGTTATCTGTCCCCTTCTCTATATCACACTTCTCTGGAGATGTTACTAAACACTCTTGACTTGTGTTTTGACTTATGGAAAAAATTTTTTAAATAGCTCATGCCTGTGGCTGGGTCCCTATTCTCATTTCCTCCATACCCTGCCTAGAGGCACAGGGCTGAGCAAGAAGATAAGCCTGAGAGGGAGGTACCATGCTGTACCCAGATGCAGCTTTGCCTCCAACCAGGAGGCCCCTCATCTCAAGGTGAGTGGGCTTCAGGGGCACAAGGCCACTATTGTAAACAGAAAAGGTCCCCCTCAAAGATACCCATGTCTGAACTCCTGCCATCTGTGTATATGTTTTGTTACATGACAGAGGAGACTTTGCAGGTAGGCCTTAAAATAGAGATATTATCTTGAATTATTGGATGGGCCTAATCTAATCATATGAGCCCTTAAAGGCAGAGAACCTTCTCCAGTTGGAGACAGAAGAGTTGAGACAGAAGAAGAATCCATAGATAGTCACACAGGAGGACTCACTGTTCCATTTCTGGCTTTGAGGATGGAAGAGACAGTGTGATGAAGTGTCCAAGTGGCCTTAAAGGGCTGAGAGAGGTTCCTGCCCACTAGCCAACAAGGAAACAAGGAGCCCAACCATGCAGCCCAAACAGCTGAACTCCACCAACAGCCTGAGTGAGGCTGCAAGCAGCTGCTCCTCTAGGTCTCTGGAGAAGAGCCCCTGATAGCTCTGGGTCATGGGGACTTGATTTCAGCCTGTGAGACCTAGAGCAGAGAACCAGCCTAGATCACCCAGACTCCTGACCTCCAGGACTGTGAGCTAATACACTTGTGCTATTTGGAGCTCCTGAGCTTGTGGTAAATTTTATGGCAGCAACAGGAAACTGATGTGGTCATCATGCTAATAAACTCCTGGCAAGCCCATCCAATACACCTGGGTGTGACTGTACCCTGAGTCTGCCTGTAGCCTCTTTGTAATGTGTGTCATCTTCTCTCCTACCCTCCTATCTTTTTATCCCAGCAGCCCCTGCCCAAAGCACATGAAGACTGGTTAGTGGAGGTCTCATTGAGTAGCCATGAAGGAACCTCCACATTGCCCAAGAATCATTTCATTTGAACAAATACATCTAGCTCTTCCTTCACAACTTTCCATGGACACAGCACAATTAACCACTTCCAATGCAGGCAAAGATGACCCTCCTGGTCAGCCTCCTTTGAGGTCTTTCTGGAATCCAGGTGGAATATAAATGGAACCAAGCAGAAGTGGGCCAGCCTCATCTGCTTCCTCTGGGACTGTGTACCAGCCCCATCCCTCCCTTGGCTCAGTCTGCTCTGCTGTAACATGAAGGGCCAGATGGTCTCCAAGGTCTCCCCAGCCTTATAGATCTAGAAATAGAAGATGATTCTCCTCCCTTTACCATTGCCACCACCAGGCTGTATTGGCTCTGGAATAGAAAGCACTGGGTGTGCCTAAAAAGTGACGAGCCCACTTCATCAGGGATTCTTGGAAATAGAAGTTGGGAATGGAATATTTTAGGGTACATTGAATGGAACCATGTCTCCCTGAAAGATAGGTTGGAACCTTAACCCCCAGTGCCTGAGATTGTGTCTTCTTGGTAAATAAGAGGCAAGATGCTCCCTGCAGTTTTCAGAGGGAACATGGCCCTGCTGACACCTTGATTCTAGAGTCCGAGCCCCTGGAACTATGAGACCAGCAGTTTCTGCTGACCAAAGCCATGCAGCTTGTGTCCTTTATGGTAGCCCAGGGTAGCTAATGCATCTGTACACATTAACTGAACACCTACCAAGGGTGTGATACTGGCCCGGTCTCTGGGTCAGAGAGCAATAAACCAACACAGATAAAGGTCTCTACCCTTGTGGCACTTTCATTGGATTCTTGTTCTGAGGGAACAAGGAATTTGTCAGAAAGTTCTGGGGTAGAGCCTAGATGGTATTTGCAGTCCTCCTGGTTTATTTGGAATGGGGCATGTAATTTTGGGGGTCATTTTCCAGATAGCATTTTAGATAGTTAATCCCAGCATTCGGGAGGCTGAGACCGGAGGATCTGGGTTCGCGGCCAGCCTCAGCTATCTAGTGAGGCACTCTGCAACTTAGTGAGACTCGGTTTCAAAATAAAGAATAAAAAATAGGGCTGGGGGTATAGCTCAGAGGTAGAATGCCCCTGAGTTCAATCCCTAGTACCACAAAAAAAAAAAATAAAATAAAAAATAAAAAAAAATAAAAGGGGTTTTATCAGCTGGACGTGGTGGTGCATGCTTGTAATCCCAGCATTTGGCAGGCTGAGACTGGAGGATCTGGGTTCACGGTCAGCCTCAGCTACCTAGTGAGGCCCTCCAAAACTTAGGGAGACCCTATTTCAAAATAAAGAATAAAAAATAGGGCTGGGGGCATAGCTCGGAGGTAGAATGCCCCTGAGTTCAGTCCCCAGTACTGCAAAAAAAAAAAAAAAAAAAAAAGGTGGTGGGGGGGTTATCATTACCCTGGCTCAAATCATCATTCCTCAGCAGGGAGCTTTTCCAGAGAGAAGTCCTGGATCCTAACTGGCACCTCAAGTCTGTGGTGGCGGCATCACTTCCCACAGGGCTCCAGATGGCCGGACATCTGGGTTAGAGGATGAGGTCTACATGGACCATGGACTGGGGGCTCTGGGAGTGAGGTTCTCTGGAACCCACCTTTGGGGATGACAGTGGTACCAGGACTTGGAAGAGTATTCAGATGATGAGGTTGTGCACGTGTGCACCTACTCCTCCATCTGACATTCTCACCATCTAGAACTGTTACAGGGACATGGGGAAGTAAGGGAATAAGTGAGTGCCATTTGGCCTGATTCCCAAGAGTAGCTTAGAGCCAATGTGTCTAAGTTAGGTCCTGAGGCATATCAAACATTTGTCATGCTGGACACCATTGCCCCACCGTGGACAGCCAAAGGTGCCACAGAAACGCAGACACAGGAAAGGGCCCAGGGGAGTTGGGGACATGGGGAACAGTCTTGTACCTCTAACTGAGACTCGCTTGGATGTTGGACTGAGGAACCAGCAGGGGAAGTGGGTAGGGATTAGCGGTTAAGCCTGGCCTTTTGGCTCTGACAGACCTGAAGTCCAGTTCCCATCCCTCCTGCTAGTTGCATGACCTTGGATGGATGAAGCCATTGTTCCTTATCTGCAGAACAGATGCAGATATAGGGCTTTCCTCGAGGAGTTGTTGAGAGAATTAAGTGAAACGGTCGACGTGAAGAATTAGAGGCCATTGTTCCAACTATACAAGCAGTGGTGTGTGAGGGTGGAGGGTAGAGGTAGGGGTAGGGGTGGGAAATGGTCCACAGGCTGAGCAGTGCAAGGGGAGGCAAGAAGGGGCTGCTGGGGGAAGGAAGAGTGACATGGTCTAACCTGAGGACAAAGAACAGTCGGTCAGCCCCTGCCCCTCCCTCCCTCGGCATTACTAGGCAGGGCCTGGGTGGAGAACCAGAGCAGGAGGTGGACAGCATGGCTGCAGCTCCCTGGTCACTCTGCCCTGTCTCCTGTCTTCAGCCAGATGTGCATGTTTGTCTTTTGTAATCTCCAGGAAGGAGCGCCTGCCTTTAGAAGGACAGGTCAAGTGCACCCACCACCACTGTGCCCTATGTTCATTGATGCAACTGCCATTCTTTTGGCCTGGGTGTTTCCTGATTCTTCACCTCCTCCCAATACAAATTGTCAGTTGTTTGGCTCCTTAACATCTCCCAAGTGCATCTATAGCTCTCTGTTTCTCTCATCACTACTCCTATGCAAGTAGTCACCTTCTCTTATCCACATGAACAGTGCAAAGTCCTCCCAGATCAATGTAGTCTTACCTCATCTACCTGTCCCCAGCTTGCACCCCAATAAACTGTCAGCATAGCCTTCTAAGGTGGAATCTTAAGATGTCCCTCCCTGCTGCACAAATTCCCACTGAGTCTGTGAGAAAGGACATGTCCCCTGCCCAGGTCACAGTTTCTTTCACTTTCTCTCCATGCTCAGCTTGCCCCATTCTTCTTCCCTAATCAAGTGCCACATTGCTCTGTGCCCCAGAGTCTTTGCACCAGCTGTGTTCTCTGTTAAGACAGTTCTTCTTTCCTTCTTTTCACCTCCTTTCTGCCTAGGTGACTTCTGTTCACCCTTAGCTTCTCATGCAGAGGTAGCTTTCTCGAAGGATTCTCTTCTCTGAATCCTTTCAGCTTCTCCTCGCATTTATCTCCCATTAGCCTGGATTTTCCTTCCTGGCATTTCCTCAGCTGTAATTATATTCAATAATGTGGCTGTTGGTGGCTTCCCTATCAGCAAGGACACATTTGCTTTGCTCACTGTGTATCCCAGCTTCTGGCACTGCCTGGCACAGGATAGGAGCTCAGAGAACATGTAATGGAGTGAATCTCTTATCCTCAAAGGCCATGACTTCTCATGGGTTCATTCTATTTGTATTCCTGCATCACTACCAGGCCATTTCCAGGTGACACATCTGCATCCACACACATTCTTTCAGAGTGACCATGGCTCACAAGGCCATTGATTGGTGTTTTCCACTGTTCACCAGAGACTTTTGCTGGGGCAAGGACAGCTCACTGAGCTGGCCAGTGCAGTGGATGGGAAGAAACCTGCTAGAAATGAGGTCTGAAAGTTGCTCGGGGCTTTCAGTCATTTATCCAAGAGTTTGAGGAGTTTTGGGTGGTGTTCAGCAAGGGATGCATGTGACACCAGGGCTCCCAAGACACTCAGAAGTGCACACAGAGCTTTGTTCCAGCACTTGGGGCTCCCACCTGGCTGAGTCTCAGCTCACCTGAGACAGTGGAGAGAGAGGTCTGGGGCTTGGGTTGAGTTTGCTGCGGGAGGCCCACTGTCACAGAAGTGGTAGAACAGGGGCCAAGCTCCCAGCTTTAAAAGCAAGATGCCTCTGTTAATAACCAGTTCCTCGGGGATGTCTTCAACCCCCTTCTCTCTTAATAGAACATAAACAGAGGTGGGAGTAAAAAGTTAGTGGTGTGTTGCTGGAAGAACATCTGTGAAAGGTCTGGGGGGCTCTTGTGCAGCTGAAAGATGAGAGCAATGAGAGCTCACAGGCTAGGTGGAGGTGCAGGCACCAGGCAGGAGTGGGACAGAATGCCCAGCCACAGAACCACCAAGGCACAGGACCAGATGCCCTGGGCTTGGAGCTACCTGCTTTCAGTGAGCATGCTCTTTCCTGAGCCCCTGGAGGGAAGGGAAGAGCCTTCCTGATGTCCTCACTCTCCTAGCTGAATCTCTGAGGGGACTTCACCTCCAGTTGGCTCCAGGAAAATGCTTTGGCAGAACCAACTTGAGTTGTGACATTGACCAACCCTTCCCCATGCCTGGGCTTCAATTTACCCAGAATAAGAAGGTGGGACTCAACAATGAAGTTTAATACTCTTCCGGAGCTGAATTCCAAGGGACAAACAGATGGCTCTGGGACCCTCCCCCAGCTCCATTGTTGACTGATTGGGAACCTCAGTCATTTCTCTTCAGCAGTCACCCAAGGGCCAGGGGAAAACATGTGGGCTCTGGTGTCATAACCGGGGTACAAAGTCCTGCTGGGCCCTTTCCCAGCCATGCACACAATTTTGAGCAAGTTGCTTAACCTCTCTCCACCACAATTCTTGTCTCTGTGAAGTAGGAAGGCAACATCTTCTTCATAAGGTCACTTGAGGTAACACATATCACATAAGGGTCCAAACCCAGAGACAAGCACACAGAGGATGTGTCCCTTTCTGGGGAGACAGGTGCCCATTCCACAGACATGAGGCTTTTGCAGGTTTGTGGTGTGTGTGTGTGTGTGTGTGTGTGTGTGTGTGTGTGTGTGTGTATCGGGAGGGGATGTGCCAGGTCCATCCAGCTAGCATCAGTTTGACCAGAGGCATGCAGATCCCTGGACAAGAAATCCCAGGTGTGGGTGCTGCCAACAGGTGATATGGAGAGTCACTGGGGACCAGGCTGAGAGTGTGAAAGCACACTGGCTTCCAGCTCACGTGTCATGACCCCATGACCCCATGACCATGCCCTAAGGGTCTTAGGCTCCATGGACTAACAGGCATTTCATCCCCTGAAGCATGAAATCATTTTGAACCCCACCTACAAGATACATAAGTCCAAACACAAAGGGAAGGCCAAATGTTTGCCAACTAGCCTGGACATGAGAAGTCTTATCCAAGAGTGAATACCTAGAAAATTAGTTGGAGCTTTACCATGGCCAGTGAGTGGCTCTGCCTGCCTGTCACATCAAGGAGAAGGCGTTCTCTATGATTGGCAAGTAGATTGGCCTCAGGTTGGCAAAGAGCCCTGGGCTGGAAACCAAACTTCACTGACTTTTCTACCATTTGCAGAATGGGCATAATTTTGAGTCTGGTGATCTCCTGGAGCCATCACGAGAACCAAGCGGAGTCAGGCCGTGAAGGATCATCCCCGATGGGTAGAGCTCTCTCTGATGGAGCTGGAGCAGGGGGCTGAAGCTCTGAGGGCTGACTTAGGGACTGAAGTTGAATGAGGAGTCTGGGTTCCCAACTGAAGGCTGCCCCTCCCTGACTGTGTGATGCTGGAGAACATGGTCAACCTCCTACAGTTTCAATTTCTCTACTGGCAAACAATAAAAAGGGGTGACAATGTCCACCCTGCTGACATCTTGGTCTACCTTCTCTAAGGAGGGGTATCTGTTACCAAAATGGCTGCTAGAACATTCTGCAGGGAGCATGGCTGCCGTTGTGAAATCAGACCCACTCCCTATACCTTGGGCCAGGCAAAATGTAATGAAATCCTGTTTATCCCTGGCTGGAATTTTCAAGGAGCTGCAATTTTCAAGATTTTCTTGAAAACACATCCCAGATGGCCCAGGCAGTTCACTTCCTGTACAACAGGAGTGCAATGCACACCCTTCTCACCCAGCTGTCCTCACTGCAAGGAGACTCATGTTCTAATTGGTCACAGGAGTTCAGGGCTCCAAGGCTTTTCTCCTCATCCTTCCTGCCCTTTGGAGATGCCTCCAGTCACTGATTCTGTAGAGCCCTGAGGGTAGAGAGAAGCTGAGCCCAGAAGCAGCCTTTGTGTATAGAGAGGCCACCCCACTTACCTAGATCTCCACAGCAGGGACAGATTTGCAAAGTGTGCAGCAGGCCTGCAGGTCTCCCTGTTGGTGCCAGCAGACTGCACTCCAGGTTGCTGCCCCAGGCAGATGGAGCTCCAAGCACTCAGCCCTGCCCCAGGCAACACCTTGGGTGTGCACCTTTCTTTCCATTTCTGTGTTCCCTGCGCACCCCTTCCTATGCACCCAGAAGAACCCGCCTCAGTGTCCTGATGTGTTTGATATGACAGGATTTCTTGGCAGTCGTCTTCCAGTTTTACAACCAGGCAATGTGAAGCACTGAGAAGATAAAAACAGCTGGTCTGTGGTGACTGTGAGGGCACCCCAGAGCAAAATAGCAAACTGGCCAAAGAAAGAAACCCAGACATATGAGACTCTAAAATCAGGGGACTGTCCTCTCCAGCATGAGTCCTTTTCCAGAGTCAGTAGACTGAGTAAAGAAAATCCATCTCAGCAATGTGGAGGAGCATCATCCAACCTGTCCAGGACTCAGATAGGACAAAAAGACAGAAGAAGGGGGATCCCCATCTCTTCTTGCACTTGAACATCCCTGTTCAGCCCTTGGACATTGGGGGTCCTGGACCAATACAGCTCTCCTTCTCTAGCTTGGGGGGACCCTCGGTCTTCATAATCAACATGAGCCAGCTCCCATAATAAATCTTGGGTCTTGAGTTAAAACAACACTCTGAAAAACTGTTCTAGAGGGTGCCTGTGACAATTCAACGAGAGAATGGTTCATTGGGAAATAGTAGGTGTTCACTGAATGCCACATCCCCTTCCTCTTTTCTCCCCAAATTTGTTAGCAAAATGGAGCTTTATTTTATTTAAAGGATTTTTTTTCTAAAGCACAAGCTGTTTTCCAAGGCTGTTAAAGAAATGTATATCACATGGTGTCAAGTGACAGATGGAAAAGAAAACCAAGAAAAGAAGGTAGATGGAAGAGGCTCATGAAAAACACGTCACCATGCAAAGGAATCTAAGCAGTCACTTCTCCAGAGCTTCTGGTTGTCAATGAGGAAAACAGAGTCCAGGAAATGGAAGGGGCTTGACTGAGGTCAGCCCATGATTAAGCAGGATGGGAAAATCCTCTCATTGTCAGAAAGGATTTCTGGGATCAGAAGGCCAGGAAGGAACATCACCCAGGGGTGCTCTGGAGTAAAAGGATCTAGGATTGGATCTTGGGAATAGTACATGTTTATGAGGATGCAGAGCAACTGGGAGAAACATACATCTTTTGTAAAGGTATACAATGGTATGACCAGCTTGGAAACAGGTCTGGCTATTTCTCATAAAACTAAACACACCCCTATTGAATGGTCCAGCCAATCTACTCAGAGATATTTATCCATAAGAAGTAAAAACATATCCAAACAAATACTTGCACAAAGCTATTCAAAGAAGTTTTGTTGATAATAGTGCAAATTGGAAAACACAAATGTCCACAAACAGAAAAGCAAATAATAGTGGTACAATGGAATAATACTCAGCAATAAAAAGGGACAACCAATGGAATCATGAAGATTTATGAATGTATCATAAAAAACATTCTTTGAACAAAAGAAAGAGATGCAAGCAACAAAACTAGGGAAGAAAAGGAGAGCAAAGGATTCTCATTAGATACTTGTAATAATAATAATAATAATAATAATAATATTAATAATAATAATAATAAGAGCAGATACTTATTGAGTTTTCTGTCTGCCCAGACCCTTTGGAGTATTCTTGTTATGTTGTATAAGTATATTGATCTGTGAGTTCTGTCTTCCTGAAGTAGAACACTTGCTTACCCAGCCTCCTCTGAGGCATAGCACAGAATGTGACCTCACCACTCAGATGGATCCACTGGAGTGCTGGACCTGGGGCTGAGCAGCCAGAGAAAAGAACTTAGCACAGAACCTGTATCTGCTGGTAGAGTGGGAAGCTAGTAGACTTTACTAGCATCAGTGATCTAGCAGTTTCTGTCTTTGGATCTAGAGTGGCAGGGAGCTGGGGCCAATGACAGGAAGATGAGTCCTTCATCTTACCATTTCTGCATCAAGGTTCCAGACAGTATTTATGGAAGCTGAACTTTAAGAGAGGCCCTCTGGTCCTTGTGGTATGTTCATTAGATACCCAGTATCCTTACTGTGTCCCAAAATACACCACTCATTGCAGCCACCAATCTCCACCTCTTTACTCCACAACCTGCTACACCCGCATTGGGCCTCATTATGCCCAACAGCAACTCAGCTCTTCCACTTGCTCAAGTCAAAATTAGACTCCTTGCCAGGTGTGGCGAAACACATCTGTAATCCCAGTACTTGGGAGGCTTAGACATGAGGATCTTGGGTTTGAGATCCTGTTTCAAAATAAAAAACAAAACAGGTCTGGGGGTGTAGCTAGGAGATAGAATGCCCCTACATTCAAAGTTCAATCCTCAAAAAAAAAAAAAAAATCGGACTCCTGTTTTTCTCTCATATGCAATACTCAACCTAGCAGAACATCCTGTTGGGCCAAACTTTGAAACACTCCCAGCATTCAGCCTTCTCTTCCTTTTCACTGCCACCATCTGCTCCAAAACATCATGGCATCAATGGATTTGCAAACTTAAGAGGCTAATGAAATTTTCTCCCTACTTCTTTCCTTGTCCCCTAGTCTAGTTTCAAAATGCCACAACTGGGATGACCTCCTAACAATGTTAATACAATTATCCCTCCACTAGGAAGTCTTTGATGGCTCCATTTCATTCAGAAGAAACATCGAATCTGTGGAATGGTCCACATGGATGAAAAACTCTTAATCACAGGATTAGAAAACTGAATAAATGGTATATATTTTTAAAATATATCATGATTGAGAAGGATTTGTCCCAGAAGTGGAAAGAACATCTATTTATGTGACTCTACAAGTTAATGATAGAAAGGGGAAAGCCTTCATATCAATTGGTGCTGAAATACCATCTTAAGTCCAATATTCATTTTAAATTTTTAAAAATGCCTTTGTAGAAATAATAAGTTGCTACTATTCTTAATTTGATAGAAGTTGCTTGCTAAATATCAAGAGAAAACATCATACTAAGAGAAATTACCTTTCAGGTCAGGAATATAAGAAGTGGAGCAGCTGCCACAGCTTCTGTGTCACATCACTCTACTGCTTCTTGTTAACAGAAAGGAGGAAGGTAGTGAAAGATGTAGTGAAGAGAAAGACTTTGCCCATTGTTTACAGATGATAGGCTCATTTACACAGAAAACTCAAACCACACACTGTAACTACTAAAAGGAAAACAACTTTGCCACGTACAAGATCAACATGCAAAAAGTAATAATGTTCTTTTTTTGCCATTTAAAAAATGCCAAGTTTTAATAAGAGCATACTTCTCTCTCTTCATGCCTAATTTCCCCCAGTTTTACTGCTGTTACTTTGATTTTTTCTTACAAACGTTCTTGTGTATGTTGGGAAACTTGGCTATCAATAGGTCAGGAGGTACACTCGATAACTTCTGTTCTCAGAAAGGGACCGACTTTCTTGCTTATGCAACATCTTTGGTTGTTTGGGTTGGGTCAGGTGTATATCCCTGGGTTAAAGCACACTGCCAAGAGATGAAGCAGAATTTGATGGTGCTCACATGAACCTGTGGTGGAGCAGGGCAGGGGAATTTTCCAGATGTCTTAGGAGGTCACTGTTCCCAGAAGAATAATGTTCTTTTATTAGTCATTGTAGTAGAAAATAAGATACCATATATAATAATATCAAGAACAATGAAGTAACAATTAACTTAGTAAGGAGTATGCATAAAACATTTATAGACGATAATTTAAAAGTAAACAAATGGCATAAAATCCATATTCATGTTAAAGAACGTTATAAAGACATCAATTCTCCCTAAAGTCATCCATACATTTAAAATAATCCAAATCAAAACTCCAACAGAATTTTAGGGACAACTTAACAAACTGATTAAAAAACTTTACACAAGAAAATGGTAAGAAATAACTAAGCCAAGCCGAGTGTGGTGGCACACGCTTGTAATCCCAGCATTCAGGAGGCTGAGACCGGAGGAGCTACCTAGTGAGGCACTCCACAACTTAGTGAGACCCGGTTTCAAAAATAAAGAATAAAAAATAGGGCTGGGGTTATAGCTCGGAGGTAGACTGCCCCTGAGTTCAATCCCTAGTACCACAAGGAAAAAAAAAAAAAAAAAAAAAACTTGGCCAATATTGACAGAGACCAAAGTTGGGAGCTTATTCTATCAGACATCAAATACAAAATCATGATAATTAAAATAGTTGGTACTGCTGCTTTAAAAAGAAAAGACAAATGTACTGATGAAAAAAATAGAGAGTCCTAACTACATATGAGAACTAAGTATTGTTAAAAACTGTGAAGATCCTGAGAAAGTAAGCTACCTGTGAGCTAACAAGTTATCCTGCCACAATTTCTTGGTTATTAGAAGATGTGAGACCTCTGGATCAGAGAAGAACAGTTTATACCTTACACTGATAGCAGCAGCCGTAATATCAGAATCTGTTCCTAGCGTCTGAATTCCTACAGGGCAACATGAAGAGGAGCTAGGTGACAGTCACACACACCGTGGATTCATTGGCAAGAGAAGATTCCCCAGTTTAAGGAACCCAAATTTTTCATAATGGGCAATAAGCCTGCCTGACCTTTGTCCCAGAGGGAGATGTTATTGTCTACGGGGCAGTAAAGAAAACCACCCATTGCTCTGCAAGGAGACACTATCTCTATTTTCACAACTATTTGCTAGACAAACATCCTCTAGAAGATAAATGCAGCATCCTATTACAATCTGTGCTCACAAGACATGCAAGAGTGCAAGAGACATATGAAGAATGGTCTCTCAACAGGTATATAACAGAGCTACCACCACCAATCACTGGACAAAAGGATGAATTATTTCATAAATTGTGTTAAGGATAATAACTTCCTGTTCAGAGAAAAATAGTCAAGTCCTTATCTTATTCTCACTATAAAAATAAATTCTAATGAAACAGGTGTTTAAAGACCTGCATATGATATTAAGACTAAATACCAATAATCAATAAGTGTAGGTATTTTTTCTGTGAAATCATTATTTATTTCTTAATTAAAATCCCCCAAAGTACAAAATAAATGAGGAAACACGAAAGAATTTATATCAGAATTAAAGAAGAATTGTGTTCATCAAAGTTCACCATTACAATCTTATCAAGAGCATGACAACTTGGGAGAAGACTGTAGCCAAGTCTAAAGCTGGCAAGCTATTAACAAGAAAATTGTTCAAGAGAATTTCCCAAATCAGCAAGAAAAAGGAAGAATATCAAGTAGGAAATCAGACAAATGATATGCATAGGAAATTCACAGGAGAAACTCCAAAGACCAATGCATTTCCAGTCAAGAAAGCACTGAAATTCAAATTAGGATGTGGTATCACCTTATACCCCATCTGACTGGCAAACACTAGAAAGTGGGAAGCCAGTAACTGGTGAAGATGGGGAGACCAAGATTCTCTTCACAGCTGTAGGAAGTGTGTTGCAGTCATTTGGGATATTTGTATAGAAAAAGTCAGTGAACTTAAGGCATTTATACCCTATGACGATGTGATTCTGCACCAGGGTACTTATCCCAGAGAAAGTCTCACATGCGTCCATAAAGAACTGTGCTCTGAGACTTTGTGTGTTCCCCTTTGCTAGCCCAGCTTCCCTCACTTACCCTCTACCAAGAAGCTTAAGCCTGACCCTCCAGCAGTCTTCTCTACCCTCCAGACTGCCTGATTCTGTGACCCTCCTCCGAGCTTCAGCCTGCTCCTGGCTTCATCTCCCTCCCCACTCATCACACTGTATATTTGCAAGTCGGTTCAGATATCATGTGTATTTCCCACCAGGCTGAGAGTTCTCTTATAGCACAGACCATATTTTATTCATCCTATGTTTGGAGCTCTCAGCACTACACCTGGCACAGAGGAGGCGTTCAGCTCTGTGGAATGAGTCGATTCGTCAAGCGTAGGGCCTGGATCTGGTGCCTGGCATCTGTAAGGCGGAATGTCTCCCTGGTGTTCAGATTCCAGCCTTACTGCAGTTATCTTGGCTTGTCTGATAAGGGCAGGGGAGACTACCTCTGTCTTTGGATTCTTGTGTATCTGCAGGAATTCCATGCATCCACTCCTGGTGTATCCTTTTGGGGTGAGTCTGCTAATAGCCTGTGTCATTTTGAGGGAGCAGATGTCTGTCAAGCCAGTATGTGATGCTAGTCTACACAGCTGGAGTTTGTCAGCCACAGGCCCCCTGCAGCCCTTCCACTAAACTTCCATCCCTCCTGCTCCCCCTGTGTTCAAGAATGTGGGGCCGGGCTCCCTCTGGGCTCCAAAAAATGCCTCGGGCTGGGTCCCGTGAAATTCTAACCCTTCCTCCAGCCCCTATTCCCCTAGCATCGCCACCTTCATCGTAAAATAATTTATACAAGTGGAAAGGAAGAAAAAAACTCCAGTGCAGAAATACCATATGTAAAACAACATCATGAAGTCTCCTTAATGTCCTGAAAGCAGCACCAGGCCATTTGGAAGATGCATTAGCTAGATAAGTATTAACAGAAGGGCCTATCACAGAAACGTTACCCAAACTACCACCTTTTATTAAGCCCCCAGGAGAACTTAAAACCAGTCCATTACTCCAATGTCTGGGACAGGTCTGTTTTGTTTTGTTTTGTTTTCAAACAAGCCAAGCTTAAGTATTCCAGAAAAGGGACATGGCTGACCGTAGGTACAGCCAGGTGCCATCACCTTCATTCAAGCCTGCAGTGGAGCTTGATTTCCAGCTGATACTCAGAGCTGGGCCAAGCTTTAGATACCTTCAAGCTTCTAGAGAGCAGAAAAGACAAAGAGCAAGAGAGTTAGACACGGCTTACTGGACATATTGCATGCCTGATCTATCTTTCAAAGAAACCAGGGCAGCCAAAATATGTGAAGACTTGAGTATTGTCTCTGATCCTAAGTTGCAGTGTGACCTTAGATAGTTAACTTAAGTTCTCTGGTCCTCAGACCCATTACCTGGAAAAAGGAATGAGTCCAACTAACTGGTCACTCAATGATCTTTTGGAAGAGGCAATACAAGTCAGGATAACCAGTGTGGACTCCAGAGTAGGCCAACTTCCAGATCCACAGATCTTTCAACTTTGTGGGTGGATGGCTTGCAGGTAATTGTAGAACCTCTTGAAGTCTCAGTTTTTATGCCTATAAAATGGAGCTTACAGAACCAATCACTTGAGTTGTAGTGAGGATAAAATAAAACTTTATATGGAAAGTCCTCAAAACATTTTCTGGAGCATAATAATTGCTTCATAAGTATTCATAGTTATTATTATAATCATTTAGATTCTATGGTAAGTAGACTAACAAATAGGCTCTAGTGACCCTTGCCTCCTAGTATCCATACCCTTGTGTAGTGCTTTACCCTTGAGCATGGGCTGGACCAGCATCTTAATTCTAATGAACAGAACACAATGAAGTACAGGCATGTTACATCCAAGGCTGGGGTATAAAAGACTGTATTTCATCATAAGTACACTCATTAGCTCATGCAGAAGGAAGCCATCTCTCATGGGGTAAGCCATGTAGCAAAAAATCCAAGAAAGACCTCCAGGCAACAACTGGTGAAGAACTGTGCCCACTCAACCCAACAACCCACAGGAGTAGACCCTTCTGACAATTTTTTGCATGCAATTGGGGGAGGATCCACTTCAGCCAACTCATCAGATGAGACCACAGCCAGTCTGGATTCCTGACCCACAGAAATTGTGAGATAATACATGTTTAATATTTTCAGCTGCTAACGTTTACAAAAATTTGTTATGCAATGATAGGTAGATAATGCAAATTTCTTCCAGCTCCAAATATACTATTTCTAAAGCAATTCCAAAATTCAGCTGATGTCTCCAAGACACCTGAAGACACTCAGTAAGAACTGTGGTTTTTGACAAGGAAGCACTTATGGAGCTCCTACTACATGCAAAGTACTGAGGGTTCTCTAGGTGTCGCAGATAGAAGGCAAGACATGTCTTGATGTTGTATCTGTCTGGTAGAAAGGCTATATAGCTCTACAACATCTATTTTCTCTGTAGGGTGGAGACATTATGTAACTCTGAGTTCATATCAGTAGTTGGAAATTGGTTAGAGTATGGCACCATGGAAACGAGCAAATACTACACATCAAGGTTTGGGACATCATGGTTTGGGTTTTTATTTAAGATCCATGTAAAACATTTACCAGCATACTACTGCAGTTAATCCTTACAGGTTATTATTCTAAGAATTCCAAGAAAACTTAAAAGAAGAGTTGTCTTAGCCGGGCGTGGTGGCGCACGCTTGTAATCCCAGCATTCGGGAGGCTGAGACCGGAGGATCCGGGTTCGCGGCCAGCCTCAGCTAACTAGTGAGGCCCTCCGCAACTTAGTGAGACTCGGTTTCAAAATAAAGAATAAAAAATAGGGCTGGGGGTATAGCTCGGAGGTAGAATGCCCCTGAGTTCAACCCCCAGTGCTGCAAAAAAAAAAAAAAAAGAAGAGTTGTCTTCCCTACCTGAAGAAGAAAACTTTGTACAGAAAGTGCAGGCATGACTTCTCAGCGTCCTTCTGGCTCTAGACTCCACATGCTATAAAAATTTTAGAACTCTAATGCAGTTAGGAACCCTCTTTTTGTCATAACAGATTCTGAGTTCAAATTCTTGCTTTGACTCCCCCATACTGATTATGCTTGGGAAATCTAATCTAGCAGTTCCCTCACCTTCAAAACAAGGCTGCTACCCACTTCTGGGAGCTTATGATAAAGACCAACTTGTGTTCAAGTACCTGGCACTGTGCCTGGCATAGTACACTTAGGAACTTATTTCTATCTTTTCTTACTGAAAGACAGAACTGAGTTAGGGTCATGCGACAGGAAGAAGGTAGACCACCCACATTCAGCCAATGAATGTCAACATAATTATCTGGGTCTTGTGTTGTCCTCTCTGAGCTCATTTCCTCTCTTTGGAAGTTAGGCAACCATGTGCAATGAGACTACAGGAGAGTCTGCTGATCTGTGAGGCTGTTCCTCCCATGAGATGCCTCCAACCTTATCTTTATTGGCATCCTTTCTAATGCTGATGATAAGGACATGAGCAGTTTCATTTTTGAAGGTACCAAATACTCAATCCTGGCCAGGTAAAGAGGGCAAAAGCAAGGTTTCATCCACTTTGTTCACTCTTGTATCCTCAATCCCAATGTCCTGAACATAGTAGTGTTCAATCAAAAACTTTTGGATGGATGGCAGTGTTGAAGACTGTGCTGGAGGAGAGCCTAGGCAATGCAATGTCTCAGAAACTCACACATGTCCTGTTCACGGGAGGGAAAGCTGTCTCGCCATAGCTCAGCACTTGGGCCTGCACAGGCCCAGGCCAGGCCAGTCTCTCTGACAGTGTATCTTGTCCCAGTCTCCCAGCAGAAGGCTGTAGGCTCCAGGGGACTTCCCTTAGCCCTCACATTCTGGTCAAATTTCAGAAGACTTCAGAATAATGAGGTCTGTTTCAAACTCAGCAGGAAGGAGAGGACTTTCAAGCTGGTTTTAAATTTTTTATTTTAGTTTTATTTTTTAACACCAAGGAAGTACTGTAGTTGCAAGAATGATCCCCTACAAAAAGCATTTGGGGAGGACGTGGGGTGTGGGGTGAGGAATCTTACAAAGTTGAAAACCTGCTGGTGCTTGTTACAAAGAACAGAACAGCTCACCCCCTCCCCCAGGGCCTGGTGGGGTTGACCCTCCTCTTCCAGAACCCTGGTTTTATTTTATAATCCAACTCGACTGCAAACTCCCTAGCTACGCGGCTGACTTTTTACAGCCACGACTGGGGAATGACTTCATCTTGGTGAATTTATGGGTAGCAGCAGAGAGTGGAGCTGAGGAACTCGAAGGGGGAAATTGCAGCCCATCCTGCCCCCACCCTGCCGTGATGATTTTCCCAGCTGAGGTCTCCTCACAGAGCCAGCTCTTGCCCTGTGTGGTATTACAAGGAGGGGTGTCGGGCCAGAATCCCCTGTGAACTCTCAGCAGAACGAGGTGTCTGGCCGATGAGCTAGTGAAGGACAGCTGGGCACGTCCAAAACCAGTAGGTGAGCACAGGGGCCCTTTGAGGCATTCCCAGCTAAAGGTTGGGGCCAGTGAGGGTACGGTGACCATGGTTGCCTAGGCATGAGTTGCTGGCACTGTCTGCCCTTTGGCAGAGCCCCTGGCTGTGGGACACTGGCCCGACAGCATTCCAGGTGGCAATCTACCACCTGGTCTTGTTTACGGCTGCCTTCCTAAAACAGGGCTCCCTGAGCAGGCCCTGGCATTGCTGCCTCTATGTCTTTCTCTCTGCCACTTCCTATGCCTGTAACACCTGCTGTCCTTGGATAATGCCGTCTCCCAGAAGTCAGGTGACCCATTCTTCAGGGTCGTGGAGCCTGCCCTTGAATGCCCTGGGGACAGGCATCTCTGAGTGCATGCTGACCTCAGGGATGACAGCCAGGCTCTACATCCATTTCCCCTGTCTTGTTCCTTTTTTCTGTCTCTAGTACATGGCACAGAGCTGGCACCTAGAAAAGTTCCTCCATAAACCAAGAAAATAACAAGCAATCCTGAAATCCATTTGACAAAGCAAAAGGCCCTCCCTCTCTCACAGCTGGTGTGTGTCCCTGGCAGGGCCTGGGCCCTGGTGAGGGATGTGAGGCTCCCAGGACACAGAGTTTAAGGAGGTGCTCACTCTCAGGGTCCTGCAAGTACAGGATGGCACCTGAGAATGAGTACCTCCTTAAATTTTGTGCCACTCACTTTACACTAGTGTCCTCCTGCCCTTGGAATGTCCTCTAAAACAAAACTTGATCCCTATACCCTCTAGCCTGTGAACTTTGACACTCTCAGAGGTGATGTTGCACTGTGGACAGAATGAGGCTCAGGAAGACCAAGTTGTGAGCTCTGCCATCTGTGGACTCTGGGAACATTGCTTTATCCCCTGAGTTTTGGTTCCTTCTGTCCAATGGCCTATAAATCCACCCCTCCCATCCCATTAGGAGCAAATGCATGAAAACATCTGATACAGGGTCTTCCAGGTGAGAGAGAGGCCAGTAAAGATTTTAAAGCTGGCCATGACCTTCAATTTTCCATTAACTCACTATGAGCCAAGACCTGTGACAGAGACTAGATTAGAGAGGACAGGACTAGAGTACCTAAGATTAGCAAGCCAAAGTCCTCATTGTTGATGATCTTGCAGACAAGGAGGTGAGGCAGCTGATGAACCTCCACCTCTCACTCCACATGGTGGGGGCTTCAATACAGCACGAGTCTGACTATGGAAGGAGGAGGATTGTTATAAGACGGTTACATTAGGGCTATGGCCCCACTGAGGTGACTGCTGAGCTGGACATTGAACTTTGAGAGCTTTTCAGATGGACATTGAGAAAGAGACTGCTCCAGGTAAAGGAACAAACATAGGCATAAAAATGGAGACACAAAAATTTTGGGTGATTTTGAGGAAGAATGAGTGCTATGGTCTGAATGTATCACCTTAAAGTTCATTGTTGGAAACTAAATCCCAAAATTCACAGATTACTGAATTTGGAAGTGAAAATGTGTTAGTCAGCTTTTTGTTTCTGTGACACAAATACCTGACAAGAACAACTTAAGGGAAGAACGATTTATTTGGGCTCATGATTTTGGAAGATACAGTCCATGGGCAGCCGGCTCCAATGTAGAAACATCCCAGCGGAAGGACATGGGGAAGAAAGCTGCTCAGTTACACAACTGAGAAGCAGAGAGGGGGAGAGGAAGTGACTCGGAACAAAAATAACTATTCCAGGGCATGTCCCCAGTGACCTATCTTCTCTGGCCACATACCTGCCACAGTTACCATGCAGTAGATCCATTTAAATTATTAATCAATTAATGAGTTTATCCCTGATGAATTCAATGCCCTCAAGGCCCAATCATTGTCTAAAAGCCCTACTTCTGAAACTTCCTGCATTGGGAAACATACTTTCAACACATGAGCTTTGGGGGAGATTCCAGATCCAAACTATCACAGAAGCCTTTGGGAGTTGATTGGGAATAGATGAGCTTATGAGGGTGAGGCCACAATGAAGACATTAGTGACTTGATAAGAAGAGAAAGAGAGACCTGAGCTGGCACACTTGCTCTGTCTTGCCATGTGGCGCCTTCTACCATGTTATGATGCAGCAAGAAGGTCCTCCTCGCCAGATGCAATGCCTTGCTCTTGGACTTCTCAGTCTCCAAAACCATGAGCTAAATTAACCCCTCATATTTGTATATTACACAGCTATAGATATTTTGTTATAGCAACAGAAAATAGACCAAGACAATTGAATAAGTAGTTTCAGCTGAAAGGTGAGATGTATGGGGAGAAGAATGACGATGAGGGTCCAGGCTGACGAAGGATTAGCTGAAGAATCAGGAAATGAATTGTACAACTTCCTTAAAATTTATACTCAGGCAGTAGGTGTGTATAAATGGGTGCCTGTGCATGTGGTAGGAGATTGTTTGGGAGCAGTAAAGAGAGTTCTTGTGAAAAATTGGGTGGAATATAATATAGAAAGAGAGATGTGGATTGTACATGGGATTGCTGCTAGAGGCTCTTTGGCCTTCTAGGGCTTGGTTAGAAACTTGGTCAATAGGATCGATGAGGTCAAAGCCCTGTGGGTCAATGTCAAAGAAATTTGAAGAAGCCCTATCCCAAGGTCCGTCCCCAGAGGCCCAGGACTCTCCACAGTAGAGGCTGATCCTTCTCCCAGAGATGGTATTGAGCACTGTTAAGGCATATCCAGACCTCTCCATTCGGTGCTGCATGCTAGCACCTTTGGGGGCAGAATGAGCTTCAAAGGTTAGGTTCTGGTTACTTTGTGACCTTTCCTTCACCACTTTCCTGTTTCCTCCTACTTGGCACCTCCTTGTTATCAGCAGCCCCAGGGAAACCCACCCCTCTGGCAACAACTTCCACCTTTCCTGGCAAGCTGAGGTTCTACTACCTTGTCTAATCACTTCAGGATCCTGCTCCAGCTCTCTAGGTGCCTCAATCCCTTCTCTGACTTTCTCATCCCTTCGGAATAATCATTTCAAGCAAATCGCAGCACTCTCTTTCTTCAGCTGGGAAGGTGTGAGCCCTCACCCTCTGGGGCATTGATGGGTCTCCCTTCCCTCCTTGTCGCCTGTCAGGGAAATTGGAATCAAACTCAAACCTGTAACGAGATTAATGTTCTAAAGACAAGCATGTACCTCAGAGTGGAATTGTGGCTGCTGCTCTTTGATAATCTATTCAACTCATTTGGTTCCATCGTTAATAGACAGCTGTGTATTCTGTGATGATTACAATATACATTAATCAAAGGCACGTTATGCTGTGAGTTGGAAATTACACTTTCCTTTTTCCCCTTTGCAGAAAAAAAAAAGATAAAAATGTTTTACCATTCAATGACAAGGAGAAAGGTCTAGAGATCCACAGAAAACAAGCAATGAGTTTCTTTACAAAAGCCAGTATTGAAAACAATAAAAAAAAATTATCTTAAAATGTTATTGTGTCACTAAATAGTCAGAAACGAGGACAGGAATCAGGGGTGACCTGGGTTGGGAAGAGAAAGTCCATAACTTGCATTTGATTCTCTGAAGATGCTCTAATCTCCAAAATTTTTTTGGAAATTCCTGGGTCAATGATTTTCAAGGTTCCTCTCAGCATTAGCCAGGTGTGATTTTACATTTAGCCAGCCCAAGAGGATCTTTAAAGTCACAAAACCAACAAAGGCCCCCTGGACACGGTGCCATTTAGTATTCAAATGAAATGCACCAAGCGCTGTTTCTTTCTCTTTTCTTGCACAGGCCTGGGGCCATTTATAATGACAATCACCAAATGCATACTAGGAGGAAAGGCGGAAGGAAGGCAGAGCCTTCTGGCTCAGGTGCATAGGGCTTGGTCTTTGGTGGCCTCTCAGCCACAGAACTGTTTCATCTGCCTGCACATCAACATCATTATTTTAGCAATGGAATGATAGTATTTACTAACCAAGGGCATGGCAGGGATTAAAGCCAACGATGGGTACAAAATGCTCCATGGAGTGGCCCATGCCATACAAAGACATGGTATTGTTCCAACAAGGAGCAGGCATGGCGAGGACAGCAGAGTCAGCTCCAGGTCTAGGCATGGAGCCCACAGTCAGAGGGCCAGGCTTTGGATTTTGACTCTGCCATTTGACCTTAAGCAAGTTATTTAACTTTTCCTTGTTCCTCTGTTTCTTTGTATTTAGGTGGTGATAATGATGGTACCTGCCTCTAAGGTCATTCATTGCATCTTAGGACTATTAAATGAGTTAATATATGTCAATTGTCTAGATCATGCCTGTACAGAATGAACACTGTGTTTACAATTGCTACTCTTTAAAATCTGCAGTGGGAGCCGGGCGTGGCGGCACACACTTGTAATCCCAGCATTTGGGAGGCTGAGACCAGAGGATCCAGGTTCGAGGCCAGCCTCAGCTACCTAGTGAGGCACTTCACAACTTAAGGAGACCCTGTTTCAAAATAAAGAATAAAAAAATAGGGCTGGGGGTATAGCTTGGAGGTAGAATGCCCCTGAGTTCAATCCCCAGTACCGCAAAAAATAAATAAATAAAAATAAAATAAAATCTGCAGTAGAATAAAAAAGCACATGCACAAAAACCTGGGGTTGCAAGTCCTTTTGTTACAGCAGGGGTCACCTCAATTTCCTTCAGTCTTCTCTCCCCAGAGTTTAGCCCAATGTTGGAACATAAATTATGGCAAAGAACCATTGCATAAATGAACAGCCATGTAACTCAGAACTCATGGCAACCAGGGTGAGAGTCACACAACTCTCACCTTTTGATAAAGGGAAAAGCACATCTCATCATAAGATACAAACTTTCCTTGTGCCAATCCCTTAAAAGAATGTATTGCATGGGTCCTAGGTGGATGCCAAATACACTCATGAACCACTTCTTCAATAAGAATTAACCAGTGGATGTGCAATGTTCTTCATCTGACCTTGGATGACAGCTGAACTATGCTATTAAAGTACATTTTAAAGTAAGACCTAAATAAATAAGGTCCAGAAAGGTGGCATCTTTGGCCATCTCCTTAATATAAGGACCAAACTTAGCCATTTTCAAAATGGAGGTATTTGGCCTGGTTTAGAGCCAGAGGCTTCTTTATAGACTGTGATAAAGGACTGTCTTCCCCCCAAAATATACCTATGCTTAACATTTTGCATACAGCTGTGTATGAGAAGGGATGCTCGTGGATCCCCTAAATCGCATTTATTAATCTATTAACCCTCTGGGCATGTATGAACTGCAGACTAAGAACCACTTAGAAGGGCGACTGGAGAGCCTGCTCTCTGGGTGCCATGTGTGAAAACAGCCGTTCCACTGTGCAGTGAAGCAGAAGCATAGCCACTGTCCTCCATTGTCTCCACTGGGCTTGGTGCCAGCAGCTGGCTCCAGGCTGAGCGCTTTGGCAAGAGCTTGGAGTGTAGATAGCCTCCATTGTTGACTGAAGGACAATCCAGTAGTTAGGATGTAAATGGGAAAGTAGCTCAGACACCTTCCTTCCCACCACCTTCTCAGGGAGGCAGGTCATGGGTGGGTGTCACCTGCATCCTCTAGGAGCAGTGCCGGTGGTTCCCTCTGACTCTTGGCACTGGAAAGCTTAGCAAAGCCCCTCCTAGAGCAAGGGTCCCTCATCCTCATGAGCCATGCCTCATTGGGACAGGGACCCTGCTAGCTAGCAGCAGTGGTCTCTGGTGTCCCTGCTAGACAAGGGGGAAAATGCTTCCTGATCCCTGGGTGGATTTTCCTAATGAGAGAATAGTGGACTCTCCTTGTGGATATGTGACCTGAAGCTGCCAACAGACCAGTTTGGATGTGGTACAAATTTCCTGCCACTGTTCTGATCAAAATTGGGTAGTCTGAGAATGCCATTTTGATTCTTTCTGGAACATTGGGGGATACTGGCCACCAGCAAAAAAGGTGCTCATGTTAAAGCACCAATTTTTTTCTGGCTTCATTAACACCTTCATCACGACCTTCACTCAGGCTCTTCTTGCCCCTCCACTTCATCCCTGGAAGATGAGGCAGCTTCCATTTGTATGACATGAGTAGCATCCTTGTCACTCCTTCAGATGCCTCTCAGATATGACCTGCTCTGGGAATCCTGCAGGGTGGGATAGGGGGCAGCCAGGGGCCCCATAGTATGCCCTGAATCTGCTACCAAGAGTGATCCTGCTGGTCCCTTAGAGTTGGTGAACCTGTCGAGGAGTTATCATAAGGATGGTATGTTTTTTATACTTTTTTGGCTCATTGTAATTATACATCATAGTGAGATTCAAAGTGATACATAAATACATGCAGACATCACTTCGTGTATTTTCCTCCATATTTCACCCCTCCCTTTCCTTTCCTCCCCATACTTGTTACTGAGATTGGTAGCGTTACCTTCATATATGGACATAATCTTATTGGAACTATTCCCTTCTTCAAGCCTCATTTTCCTCCTTCCCCCCTCCCTCCCCAGTTCCCTTCCACTATTCTACTAGTTTCTCTCCTCATTTGGCTGAAGTCCCTTTTGTTTCCTACTTTTGATCTAGCTTCCATATATGAAAGAAAATATATGACCCTTGGCTTTCTGAGACCGGCTGATCTCACTTGGACAGTCTACATTAGCGCATAGGAAACGCCAGGAAGAGCACCTGCCTCAGTAAGTCCACACATGCCAGCAGCAACACTAATTATGCCCATAGCTGATTACAAGGCTCCAAGCACTTTCACCTCCTTTTATCTTAGTGAACCACCATTTTGGTTCTCTGAGAATGACATTTGTGTGACAGTGAACCTGAGTCACCTAAAGAGGAATGACTTGTCCAAGGTCACAGAGAGAGGAGGTGGCAGAACCCGGGCCCCTCGGGCTATCTTCATGGCTCCTATCCTTCATCACAGCACCTAGACCTGGACCCGGGGTACCCTGAGGAAGGACGGAATGGAAAGGGACATGTTCCAAGTGGGGATGTTTGCATTTGCAAACTGCCTGAGTGTGACTGGAGGAAGATTTTATGACAGCCTCCTTAACACCCTTCCTCCCCCAAATACATTACAAACAGTGTTGCAGTGAATCTCAAATGAGTGCATAATGATCAGCCCCAGCTACAAAGGTGTGACGTGGGCCCAGCAAGCAACAATGTTAGGAAATTCATCTCCTAAGAGGAGATATCCTAAGAGGAGATAAGGGATCAAGAACAAAGCAGAGCAAACTGTGGGAATGTCCTCCAGAGAAGGAAGACCACAAAGCACGCATAGTGATCCAAGGACCATTCTGACTTCTGTGCTTGAAAATGAATCCTGGCCTCATTTCTACAAGCCAGAGTCCACCCATCTGGCCACCTAAAGAGGTCTCAGCTCTGCTTCTGGGTTTCTTTTTGAACTTGAAGAGGTTGATTTGGGCATGAGTGTCTGGGGAGGTGGGAACTCTGCTCTGGAGGGTCAATGTTTATCTATCAATTCATATTGGACTTGACATGAAATTCTTTATTACATATCACCTTGGTTGGTATTTAATGAGGCATGAGTTGGATCTGGGGACCAAATTAAACAACCTCTAGCACTCTGGCCCAGGGGGGATCTATTATGAGGGACTATGATGGGGTAGGACCAAACATAATATAAAGGTGCAGAAGGATATTTCAAGCCCAGAAATCATTTTTATACCTCAACTGTCTCTGGATTCTTAAGAGAACCCTGAGTCTTAATCAGAACATGGATCTGCCAGACTAATTGGATGAAAAAGCTAAAGCGCAGAAAGAGTAAATGACTCACTGCAGATTAGGGAATAACCAGAAGAGCTTATAGAGCTCCTGCATTCAGGATTTTCTTTGCAAATCATCCTGCCACCAATGGTCTATCCAACGATAAATGGCATAGAGAGTAATGCAGGAGCAGGAGGCAATTTAGGAGACATGCCAAGGGACAAGGAGCCATCATGCCCAGCCTAGCCCTGCCTTCAGTGCCCAGGGAAGTATGGAGGGTGCTTTGCATGCAAGCCAGGTATAGATGAACACTCCGAAAATCTCCCAACACCAGACCAATAAATGGGCTGCAGCCTTCTCTTTTGGTCAAAATCCTATCCAGCTGGAGGCTATATTTGGCTGGGAGGTTGCTATGGTTTCAATATGCTTTGTCCCCTCCAAAACTCATGGTGAAATTTGGTTGCCATTGTGTGATGATGGAAGGTGGAGCCTTTAAGAGTTGATTAAGTCCAAGGCATTAAGAGGGATGAATGCCACTCTCATGGGAGTGGGTTAGTTCCTGCAGGACTGGCTTGGTTACTAAGAGAGTAGGTTGCTATAGAGTAAGACCATCCCTCATGTTTTGTCTCCTCTGCACAGGCCTGCTTACCCTGCCACCTTCCTGCCTTATGATGATGAGGCACTGGACCCTCACTAGATGTAGTCACCTAATCTTCAACTTCCAGCCTCCAGAATTGTGAACTAAATTAGCCTACCTCCTTCATAAATTACCCCATCTCGGATATTCTGCTATAGCAGTCGAAAACAGCCTGAGATGGGGTCTGCCTCATTTCTGTCCCCTGGGAAGCCTGTCTTGCGGGAGTTTGCAGGCCTGTTGCAGTGACCGGCTACTATGCCAATGCTCTTTAACTTACATAGGACACACTTCACGAGTTTCTAGATATTCTCGTGAACTCTTGCTGGAGCTGTGTGGTTACCATATGAGGACAATATAGCACAGATTCTAAACCCCTTTGGGGTAAGCGACCTACCCAGTGTCTCAAAATCACAGATAGAGTTGTGGCTTTAATGCCAAGACTTATCCTGTACCCACTGTCTGTCCAAGTTCAGCTTCAACCAGTTGCCACCGTGACTGCCCCTCTATCCAGCACTCATCTACTTACGAGCATAACTAACCACCTTTCATCACTGGGAGGGAACACAGAAGCTGGTAATGAGGAGTGCTGCTCCCTCGATGTGGTGGGTGACATGTCCCCAAATCCTCCCACTCATACCCCTCCCCAGGCACTTGGAGGTTGCACAAGGGCAAGGAACTGAGGTAGCAGCAGAGTGAGAGTAACATCTCCTGTATAGTTGGCTGATGAGCACACATACCCTTCACCCAACAGACTCCACAGTGCATGCTGCTCCTCTCTAACCACACAGCTGGAAAACGATGCTGGGGCCAGAGGGTAAAATGAGGCTTCCTAATTCCTTCCCCCTTGAACCTGAGATGGGTCCTTGTGTGGTGTATGACCACATCTGACACTCCTGCATCGGAAGGGCTGAAAGTCAGGAACAGAGAAAGGGAGTAGTGACTGGACCTGCTCTGCACTGACATCAGTGTCAATGAGAGCTTCTCCACAGGACAAAAGTCAGGAGAACATGCCCACTAGGAAATGTGGCACAGTGACTGTCATGGCCATTGCCAATCATAAAAGCAGCTCTCTCCCCTATCCACTACCATTCCCTCTTCCTCACCGCCCCTGAGAAGTGCTTAGGAGAAAATGGGTACAGCAGTTTCCTTCTGCAGTAGCTGGCACCCGAAATGGACACTGATGGTACAGAGACTCAAAGGTTTCCCAGGGCTGGGGTAAGTATCCTCAGCCAAGTCTAAAAGTAATAGCATGTACCAGTCAAAGAAGGGCTGGGTAATTGCTCCTGGCAGGCATACCCTACTCAGTTGTCTTTCTAGTCTACCACATCTGGGCTTGGGGAAAAGCAGCCAGATGTTTAGAAAGCAGTTTTCTTGATTCTTTATAAAGAAAAACAATGTAGTATGGTCAAGTGCAAATGTGCACATGTATTAAAAGCATGTGCTCTCTGTGTTTAAAGGATGTTGCATCCTCTATGATGACACACAGGACAATAAATCACACCCGCAGTGTACAGGGTGAAAGACAAGACACTCATTCCCCACCCAGCACTCTGTTTTCTCTTCTTTCTCTCTCCCTTGTCTTCTCTATTTTGATCTCCATATAATCTCTGTCTCTAAGCTGCATCAACTGGAATCTGTTAAACAATCAGAATACAGGAGCTACCCCCCTTTATCTGCAGGGGACATACTCCAAGACCCCTGGTGGATGCTTGAAACCACAGATAATACTAAAACCCATATATGCTATGTTTTTTTTTTCTATTCATACACACCTCTGATAAAGTTTAATTTACAAATTAGGTGTAGTAAGAGATTAACAACAAAAACTCATAATAGAATGGAATAATTATTACAATATGTGGTAATAAAGGTTATGTGAATGTGCTCTCTCTTTCTCAAAATATCTTATTGCACTTCACTTGAACAAAAGAACGTGACACTATAGCAATTGCCCTAATAACCTAGATGGCTACTAAGGAACTAGCAGTAGGTAGTATATACAATATGGTTACACTGGACAAACGGAAGATTCACATCCTTAGCAAGACAGAGCCAGGCAGCATAAGATTTCATCAAACTACTGAAAATGGCATGGATTTTAAACTTATGAATGATTTATTTCTGGAATGTTTCATGTAATATTTTAGGACTAGGGTCAATCGCAGGTAACTGAAGCCATGGACAGTGGAAGCAGTGATAAGGAGGGGCTACTGTGCTTGAGTGCCATCTAAGCTCAGCCACCACACATTGCATCTAGGTGACCTTGGGTAAGTCACTTGCAGGCAACCACACTCTCCTTCACCCATCATCTGCCAGGTGAAAAGCCAGGGGCTGCCCAGAGCACCCAATTTCTGAGTCATTCCCAGGGGAATATACTTGTGCAGGGACTCTATGCAGTGATTCAGTGGTCGCACTGACTTTGTGAAGCACTTCTTCATGCTGGTCACTATTCTAAAATGAAGTGGTTGACACCCAAAACTTCATGGTCATTAGAAACATTGTTGATTGTTTTTTCCAGAAATGAGAATTCACTTCGATGTCATTCCCCTGCCTGAGACCCTAAAGTGACTCCCATTGCCAGTAGAACAGAGTTTCTGAGGGCTGGAGGAGAGACGGGAGCCACACCCAGGAAGACCCTCCTCCCACCGGGTTTCTTCTTCCACACTGCACTCTGGCTGGTGACTGTTCTTCACTTGGTCCCGGGCACCATGCTCCCCATGCTCTGAGCAGGCTCTGCCCTCTGCTCTTCCCTCCTCTGATGCCTGTTCATCTCCAAATCACAGCAAATGTCTTAGCTTATGTGTCATCTGCTCAGGCCAGCCTTCTCTGCTACTGAATGAAACTGCTGATAGCAGCCGTTTCCCTATCAGGAGTACAGGAATCCTATCTGCCTTTGCCTCTATTTGCCCATTGTGCCTGACACACAGTAGGTCCACAATGAATCCCTCTGTGGAATGATACCCAGTAGTTGATCTCTAGCTTCCTTCCTAGATCCTATATGTCTCTTTCATTTTGGGGGACGAGTCTTGCATGCAGAGCCCCAGAGAAGGGCGAATGCAGCTGGGGGCCCAGTCTCAGGGAAAGATCTACCTCCTCGGCATAGAGGGCCCTGTGCCACAATCCTTGAACTTGGGCTGAACCCTGCTCAGGAGCATCATCCTGGGGAAAGAAACTGCATTTGCATCGATTCTCCACACAGCCATTCTCTTTAGAGCTATACATTGTTCCTTCTTGACATGGGGCCTGGGGAGCAGCAGCATCCACCCTTGCTTGCTATGTAAATAGAGGCTCCTTGAAGGATATTTATTGGCCTGCAGAATAGATGCAGGAGGATTTTGCTCTCTAGGTGAGTGATAAAAAAGAGCAGCCAGCGGATATGTTCGCCAGCTTATTTACCACAAATCTCTTATTTATGGCTCCATAACCTTTTGATGGCCTGTTTCCCCCACCCCTTCACACACACACACACACACACACACACACACACACACACACACACACACACACCTGTTTTTTCTTTCCCTAGGAGGAGAAAGTGCTGAGCTGAGGACTATTTATCCAAGGTTCCTCTCTGCTCCTAATTTCCACAGCTGGAGCCAACCCAATTGATTTCTCTGTGACTGTGTGGATGGGATGAGGTCTGGGCCATGAATCTCTTGTCGTAGAGTGGGTTGGGCTTATTATGGCCTGGCAGATGGTGTTTGAGACCTAGCCTGTACTGAACACATATTGTACACAGAACTGTGGATGGTGCCACGGACAGAGAGGAGATGCTTCTATGGCTTTCTTTCAGGCCTCCTTCTCCAGCCTTCTAGAGAATACTGAGCCCCTGCTGGCTACTCACTACATTTGGCACGTGTTATACTCACTGACTCTCTTAGCAATTTCATGAGGATGCAACATGTTCCCAAACCAAAGTCATCATAGACTCCAGAGACTCATCTTTCTCCATCCCTCGTCCTAGCTGGGTGTTCTCCTCGAGTCCCTATGACAGCCCAGCCTTTATTGCTGGTTCCTCCCTTCCCCATCCTCCCATCACTTGGACTCCAGGCCTGTCTCACTTCTGCCCAGCTCCCACCACTTGGGCTGGCATTGCTGCAAATAGCCCTCCCAGGCTTGGATGTTCCACTCCTGATTCATCCTTCCCTGGGGAGACCTGAGTGGTCTTTCCAAAGCTCAATGACCTGACCACTGCCCTGCTAAATTATTTAAATGAATCCTTGTCACCCACACAACAGCATCCAGTCTCTTTAGGGGAAGCCAGAGCACCATCCTTGATGAGCAGCCTATCTTCAGTGTCAGCCTGCACCTGTCCCAAAGCTCCGGCTCCACAGGATCCCTTCTGGTCCTCTGCTCCCACCTCCTGGTTCCTGCCTGTCTGCCTGTGCACCTGCTGATCTTTCCTCCTGACTGCCTCATGGCCTTCTCTCCTCAGCCCCATGACCATCCACCCTGACTTCACAATCAGTTCCAAGGTCACCTCCTTCGGAAGCCTTCCTGGCCAGGCACCAATTGGGCCAAGCACCTGCATTGCTTTCTATAGGCTCCAATGGAGCATCAAAAGCCAGGTAGCTTAAAAGAATAGATTTATCTTCTCAGCATTCTGGATGCCAAAGGTCTAAAACCCAAGTGTTGGCCACATTGGGTGCTTCTAAGGGATGGGAGAACATCCACTCCAGGCTTCTCTCCCAGCTTCTAGTGGCTGCTGGCATTCCTTGGTTTGCCAGTACACCCTCCAGTCTCTATGCCTGTCTTCACATGCTGGCTTCTTGTTGGGTCTCTGTCTTCCCCTTCTATCTCTTACAGGACAAATGTCAGTGGATTTAGGACTCACCTGCATACCAGGATGGCCTCATCTCAAGATTTTTAAGTTAATACGCCTGCAAAGACCCTCTTCCAAATAAAGTTACACTCATGGTACCAAGTATTAGGAACTGCTCATATCTTTTGGGGACCATCTTTCAGCGCATTGCAGGGCCCCTCCTCTGTATCTCCACACACCCAAGTGGCATTCCTATTGTACCTTTCCCTCACTTAGCATGGAGTTGATGACCTAGTTCCCCAGACATCAAGCTTCTACAGGCTGTGACTTATTTATCTGCCCCAGCACTTGACCCCTGGCTTGGTCCATGCACACTCATAAATAATGAATGGAAAACTCAGTGAAGTGGATGTTGTCTCTCTCATCATGCTGAGAAAATAGAGGCCCATGAGTGGAACAAGATGGGCCTGAGGCCAGTGGATGAATTATGGAGGAACCAGGAATCTGTTATCAGGACCTTGTTCTGGGACCAGAGACCCTCAGAACACCTCTTCTCCCCACTGAACAGGAAGTGAGAAACTTCTCCCATCTCCCCATCCTATCAACAGGCCTCCCAGCAACCTTCCCATTTCTCCAACCCTCACACCCAGCCCTCCTCACTCAGAAACATGCTTTGCCTGAACTTGGCTGTTCACGGAGGAAATTGGCTTTCCTCATGGTGATTTCCCAGAGGTCCTGGTAAGGGGAGTCCCACCACCTGGGGGGTCCTATGGGAACAGTTTCTGGGGACCTGGCTATACCAAGGCCTGAGAGCTGGAAGGCTACCATTGGGTGGAGCCAGAGTCTCCATGAGGCATAGTTCAGGAGACTCTACACGGTCTGAATCCTTGCCATGAGCCTCCATCCCTGCCACTCATTTCTGCACAGGAGCCCTGGGGCAGGGATATGAGTCACATTTCACAGGGGAGAAGCCTGTGGTGCAGGAGGCCAAGCAAGTGACCCCAGTAACACAGCAAGCATGATGCACAGGCCACTAGACCCCAGGACCCCACAGAAGAGGCTCTGAAAGGTGAGTCACACCTGTCTCCCACCTACCTCCTCTCTGCCTGGGAGTCTCTCTGAAGGGAAGAAGTGGCCCTGTTTCAGAGGCACCTGGGTAAGTTACTGGCTCAGGTGTCATCCCAAAGGGATAAGAGATCCCTCAAACATACACACTTGCTCTTCCTCTGTGATTTGTTATGGTACAGGAAACTCTCCCATCGGCTTTGTGGGCATTATATAAGTTATTCAAGGGACTCTGAGCACACATCTGACCCCAGGATGACCCCACCATGAGGTTCTCTCTGGCCTGCTGGAAACAGTCTCTTTCAGCCTCTGTTGGGGGCCTCCCTTGCTTTAGATGTGAGGTCAACCGAGAGTAACCACAGGTGTCCTGAAAGAGAGTCAGGATTGGGGAAGCCTCACTCCATCTGATGGCTGTGGGTACCTGAGGACTCCATCTGGCCTTTCCCAACAGTTCCTGAACAGGGAAAACCAGGGAGCAATACTCACTTAACTGGGGTGCTATGAAAAGTGATTGGAATGACATTTGGCCTGAGAGGGGAGCCAGGTTGATGGACTCAAAGAGAAAGCTGGTATCCCAGGCAGAGGACCCCGAGCAAGCAAAGGAACTGAGCCATTGAACAACCTGCTGAGTGCATGGAATGACAAGGAACGGGGCCTTCCTGGAATACTGAGTATCACGCAGAGTAAGGATGGTGCTGTGTGGATGGAGAGGCAGGTGGGTGGGCACCAGGCCCTGGAGGGCTACAGGAAGCAACGCGTCTGGGGGTGTGGGCTGGGCACCAAGGGCAAAAGGGAGACAGAAAGGTTTTAATCAGGAGGGGCATGGACACACTTGTGTTTCTGAAGGATTCTTCTGGAAGATTTGTGTTGACCAAGGGACAGCCTAGGTCAGGGAGGCCTGTTAGGAAGTGGAAGGTGGTGAGCACCTGAATAGCAAATGTAGAAACAATGGCAGAAATGGAACAATAAACTTGGAAATGACTTGGGGGTAAAAGAAACAGGAACACTCATATTTATTATTGTTGGAGAGGGAAGTATCTAGGATGGCATCTAGATTCCTCACTGGGGTCCTGATAGTTGGGAGGAACCTTGCACAGTCTGAGCCCCAGGGACAGTGCTGAGCTGGACAGAGGGTGATGAGATTCACATCCACCCATGTGGAGGCCTGTGACCGCCCCAGGCTGGAGATGTCTAGGAGGGAGCTGGCCTTGTGGCCATTGCTCAGGAAAGAGGAGTGGGCTGTAAGTATGCACTGGGGGCTCACCAGCTTGAGATGGAAGCTAGCATTTTGTGAGTGTCATACAGGAACCAAAGGAAAGACCTAGAGGAATAAAGGCTGGTAAGAGGAAGTCCACAGAAGGGGGAACCCAGGCAGGGCAAACAGATCCAGAAAGATAAGTGAGGAGAGTTTCAGGAGGAAGCATGGTCAAAGGGTGGGACATCTTGCAAAGTAAGGACAGAGAATTGCTCACTGGACTCAGCAATTCAGGGTCACTTGAAGTTGGTTGACACTGGAATTAATGAAGATTGGGGGTGACATCAGAGCAAAAGGGAGCAGTGATTAGAGGCAAGAATGGAGATCAGAATGCTCGCTCCTTTTCCTTTTCACTGCTGAAGGACCGAGGGAGTGTCATCTGAAGAGAGAGTTGAGGTCAGGAGAGTCCTTTCCTTGGGATGGAACAGACCCAAGCATGTTCCCCCAGTTCAGGGCAAAAAGCCTACATGAGGGATAAAATGGACTATATGAGATGGATGAAAAAAAGCTGGGTTTGGTAGTGCATGCCTGCAATCCCAGTACTTGAGAGGCTGAGACAGAAGGATCACAGGTTTGCTAGCTAGCTTCAGCAACTTAGCAAGACCCTGTTTCAAAATAAAAAATAAAAAGAGTTCTGGGTGTAGCTTGGAAATAGAATGCCCCTGGGTTCAATTACCAGTACCAAAAAAAAAAAAGATAGGTTATTAGGTTATCAACAAGACCAGGCCTGAGGGACACACAGCCGGCAGACTCCATTGGGTAGACAATGGGGAGATATCTCCCTCAGCAAGCTCCCCTCCTCATAGCTGCTGGCCTGACCCTTCCCATCAAACTGGAAGCCCTCCACTCCCTCCCTACTTCGACTTCCGCCTATCACTTTTGCTATATGGCATCTGATTGACAGTCATTTGAAGGTTCAGTTTTCTGCCATACACCAGCTCCAGGAGGACTGGATGTTGTCAGTCTTGTTCAAGTTGTTTCTCTAGCACATGGAAAAGTTGGTGGCACACAGCAGGATTGAATTTGATCTTAGACAATGGGAACCCACTGATGGTTTATTACCAGGAAGCACCCTACACATCCCTCTGTTTCAGAAGAACTCTGGGGCAGTGGGATGGGCCCTGTGTTAAAGGCTGTGGAGTGAGAAGGGAGGCTTGAGTAAACGGTCCAAGGTTCCAATCAGTGGGTTGCTGGAGCCACTTGTGAACTGCGAGAGCTGAATATGAGCATTTCTTCCCAACTCCTCTTCCTGTGACATCACCGCTGACTGGTTGAAATGGCTCCCCAGATGGATATTGTTTTCATAACTCAGAAACTCCTGGGTTCTGGGCAGAAAGTCACCGAGCAGGGAAAGGTTACCATGTTTCATCTTTGGATGGTGTTTGGGGTCAAATCACCTGACCTTGAAGCAAGAGGACAGGAAGGGACAACGCCACTAAGCCGAATTTCCTCCCTCTGCCCCCCAGAGCCCCCATTCCTGTGCACCTGCAGGAGGGGAACCCCCAAGCAGCTATGGCTGCAAACTACACTTCAGCAGTGAGGTGGGTCACCTGGAAAATGGGCTCCACAAGAACTCACCCCCTGGCTCTCTCTTCCCCTGTCTGCCCTGGGGTGCAGTGGCTTTTTTTCTAGATAAAACACAAAGCTGTGTCTCTCTGGGGTGCAGCCGATGGGGGTATGTTACAGAGATTCCATAAAGCCACGACTTAGGATGTTAGTTACACTCCAAGAGTGGAGACAGGAACGATGGTTAAATTACCACAATTTGGAGGAAATATTGACCATGACCAGTAGATTCTATGGTGTGTTTCACAATGCCTGTACTGACATTGCCTGCTACAAGCACATGTGTGTGTGTGTGTGTGTGTGTGTGTGTGCAAGTGCACGCACATACATGATCAATTCGTAATCAAAACTTTGTTGAGGTGTCTGCATCAAATCAAAATGCTTCCTGCTTTCATTTTATGCCATACCTTCTCTGTCTCAGCCTTGCATCCACACCGCAAGGAGACTTGTTTCTATTTTGTATGCTCTAGAAATTAACTGATAGAAACATGCATGTCTATTTGTCTGTCTTTGTTTGCATCCTTCCTTACCTTCTATTTTTTTTTTTTTTTGCTCTCCTCTCTTCCTTTCTGATTTGCATTCATTTGTTTCTCTGCTTTCAGTTTTTCTTTTCTCCTGAGTCTGCCTGCCTGCCCTCCCCACTGCCCCCTCTCCCTCCTCTTCCTTCCTTACCTTTCTTCTTTGTGGCTCTTGCTCCTCTTTCCAACTCCTCTTCCTCCTTGCCTCTCTTTTCTTCCCCTTTCTCTCTGCCTCAGAAATCCCTACCTCTCAAGGTCAGCAAGCAACTCTGCTCAGATCTGTACTCAAAAGAGCTCACTTGGCTTTAATTAGGATCCTTTCAGAAACCCTGACCCCAGAGAAAGCCTTGCACTCCAGCTGCCAATTTCCTTCCATCTTATCACCTCCCTCCTCCATGCCTTCAAGAGCAAGAATCCAATAAAAGAGATTTAAAATGGACATGTAGAAGGGAAGGAGAGTGGACTGAAGCATTCTACCCCTCTTCTTCCGTTGTAGAGATGAGAAAACTTAGACTCAGGGAGGGACCTTGACATTCGAAGGTCACAGAGAGAGTTAGAGACAGAGCTGGCGTCTGATCCCTCATTCAGCCAGCCCCTCCCTCTCTGCTGCCCCTGGACTTGATACAGACAGACTCTTGAGCATTTAGGGACTGCCTCCCAGGGCCAGACTCTGCTTAGCAACAAGTGCTGCTAGGTTGTTGTTGTTGTTGTTGTTTTTCCCAGACATGCCCCAAGGCATCTTGGGAAGAAGCTACAGAGTTAAACAAAAACAAACGGTGAACTTGGTAATTGCACACACTCCTATTTTCTTAACAAACCAACTGGAGCTCGTTAAGGGAGGCTTCTGAACGTAGACAGAGAGAACCTTGTCGTCACCCGTTAAATATGTCTAATTTTACACACTGTCATGTAGTGCTCCATCCAGCTGGCTCTCACAGAGGAGGACTGAGTGATTGCATCTTGGCCCGTTTCTTAGCACATAGGTATTTTCCACCAGGAGGGCTGGGGACTCAGATTTAATTGTGGTGTGTTGGTAATCTTGCATACTTGGCATCTGTAGCAGACTTTCAATTTCTCTAAAACAGAGACCATCTGCCTGGTGCTGACATGGCACTTCATCTTGTCCCCTCTCCAGTCCTCAGTTTCCCCATTTGTAATCTAGAATGGACTAGAGTCTCCACGGGCCCTTCTAGCACTAAGCTTTGTTGTTGTTCAGACTCACTCTACACTTGCCAAGACTTTAATTGCATCAAAACGCTGAGCAAAGTCTGTTTTTTGTTAGGGCTTTTGCTTATAGAGCCATCTTCTAAATCAAGAACCATCCCAATGCTTTTTAATAAGCCTATACCTTAAAGAAAAATGAAAATTAAAATATCGAACCTCTGGGTGTACTCTGCTCCCCGTAATGAAATACGCACCGAGGACATGCATCCGGTTCAAGGACTTTATACAAAGTTATCATAACTTAACAGTCATAAGCTAATAGTCAAATGGAATTAATAACAGGAATGTGATCATTTAAGCAGTGAGATGGCCCCGTGTCGTGGAATTTTTGCAGTGAAACCCTCTTGAGTTTCTGTAAGCTAATAGCAATTAGCTCCTGAGTTAATGGCAGCTGTGGTCATAATGAGATTGGAATTGATCATTTAGAAGCAGGCTCCCATAAGCTGGTCTTATGAGGCATTTCAGCTGTAAAGCACTGCCTTGACCCCTCTCTCCTTATACCTTTCATCATGACCCCATCTTCTTTAAGGCTTTCTGGACTCAACTCATGCTCCTTCCCCACCCAGCATGCAGCACTGCAGGACACAGAAGAAAAGCATCAAGGTGGGCTGTGCAATCCGCAGACAAAGGATTCTGAGCCTTCAAAAAACAATTCCACTCAGATTCTACAGCACCAACCCTTTTCTTGGCAACTACCTCCTCGGCAGGTTGGGTGGATCTTAACTTCAGTTTTCATTCTTGGCTCTACCACTTCTCATATCTGAACAATAGACTAAACTGTCTTAGCCTCGATTTCCTCAATTCTTTACCTCAGGGGGTGATAGTGAAGATGCAATAAAGACATCTAAGTAAATCTATCATAAAAAGATGCTCAATGGATGTCTCTTTCTATATTGGTTATCTTTATCTGTGTAACAAATCACTCTCCATATTAATGGCTTACATAATAATCATTTTATACAGTTCACAATTATGTGGGTTGACTGGGTATTTTTTCGGGCCTAGCTGTTCTCTTCTGGGTGCTCGCATGCATTTGTGGTCAGTCCCTGGGAGGCAGATTGGAAGCTGGCTGGTTTGGGATACCTCTCACATATGCTGGTAGTTGGCAGGTTGGGAATAACTGAATCATGTAAATCTCATCCTCCAGCAGGCTAGCCTGGGCATATTCTCGTGCTGGTCTCAGGAACCCAGGCACAGAAAGGGACTGAAATTCCCAGCCTGCGAGTACTTCACATTTCTCTGCTGTGTTGCATGTACTGTCTTTCCATTGGCCAAAGAAAGTCACAAGACTAAGCCTAGATGCATTCCACCTTCTGACATAAAAAGACATCCATTCAGAGATGGAAAGAATCTGGTCATCTTTCTGACCTGCCACAACTAATTTTCCTTTCATTAGTTTTACTCATCTGCATACTATGCCTCTGGTAGATAGTGGGTATTTAGGAAGTGGTTATTGAGTGAATGAACTAGTGAATAAATGACAACAACTAGGCTTGAATTAGTAAAACTGAGTCTTCAAGATGTGACATGACTTGCAACAAGACTTCTCTACCATTTGAGTGGTGGAAGAGGGACTTAGACCCCAGCCTCTTTGTTTTCTCCCATGTAGATGAAGGGGAACAGTTACAATAAGAGATATGAACAGGCTCTCTAAAACATAAGGCACTTTAGCACTTCAAGATCTTTTTGGCCCATGCCTTTTCTGAGCATTACTTTTCTTCATATATCCAAAGGCATGGGATTAGTCTCATGATCCTTTCCCTCCATCATCTGGGATGACTTGGAAGGTGGTACAGCCCAGAAGCAGTTCTTTGCCTAATGTTTCTCCCAACAGAGAAGAGCAGGGAGCAGTGTAAGGGTGACAATGAGGCTTCCCATACCCCTCTGTCTTTGGATGTTCCTGGAAACTCAGTACATGAGTCAATATGTAGATAATCCTTGAGCTAGCCCTGAATTGTCTGAACAAAAGGTGATTAAATTACTCGGGAATCAATTCCTGAGCTGTTTTCCTTTCTTATTTAAAGAGTACAGACTATTTTCTCCTGAGGATAAGAATCAATATTTGGGTAAAAATTGGGCCTCACACAAATCCTATCAAAGGCCCTAAATAAGCTTTGTGGCTGAAGGAAGTGTGGGGGAAACTGAGGTAAATGATAAGTCTACCTTCCCATTTGTAAGTCAGTGAATTCTGCAGAGGGAAGGGGGAGAATGAACCTCTCCTACCTCTGGGTTTACCCAGAGGTATTTTCCCTCTCTTCATATATCATAGGATCTGCAGGGATCTTGGGACCCATCTGTCTTCACAACATACCACCTCCTGCCATGGCTGGTCTGTCAGTCAGCATAGTTGACTGTGGTAACAACTAACTCTCAGCGACCTACATCAACAAAGACTTATTTCTTCTTGCTTATGTAACATGTCCTTTCCAGTCATCTGCAACTGTGTTCTATGTCATCTTCCTTATAGCATGGGGCTGAGAGAACAGTGTATATCTTGGGTGTTGCTGGTCTCACAGATGAGGGAAAACAGGGTCGAACTCAATAGTTCTTAACACTTCTGTTCAGAAGTAACACACTTTAGTTCTGCTCACATTTCATTGGCTAAATCAAATCAAATGGCCAAGCCTAATGGGGTAGAGAGGAATAATCTTCCATGGAAAAGACCAGTGAATACTTTAAACAATAATATAATCTAACACATATGGCCTCTGCTTGGGTCTGCTTGGTGCTGGTGTTTAGACAAGGGTGTGAGTTTTCCAGGGCTGGGCTAGAGTGGAAGGGGAATGGGACCCAGGGGTACTGTGAGGGAGGTGGGGGGTCCACTGGCTCTGGCTCTGTCTACCTCAGTCTGCAGAAGAGGAAATTTTAACAGGCACTTCCATGAATCCATTTGCTCATGAACTCCACAAAATTTCCAGACATTTTGGCTTGAAGCAGCCCCAAGAATTGCTGGAGAAAAGCCAGCAGCTGGGGTTGTCTGGGTCTACTCTAAGAATAAAATGTCCCCTCCTCCAAAGGTCACACCGGGCAGGGGGCTGTGTGTTGGTTAGAAGAGCTATGGTGGGACCAAGTTCCCTGAAGGACCATGGGACACCTAAAAAAAACTCCTGCATTCAGACCCTGAGCCCCACACAATGTGTATCAGAGTCTCAAACTCAGAGGAGGATGATCCTAATCTCACTCAGCTTCTTCAATTTAGCAGCTACACAGCCTTTCATGGTTTGGTATCTGCTCCATGTGCCATTGTTTTCTTTAATAAAATGGGGCTAATCTCTCCAGAGCTTCTTTCCTTTGCTGATAAATGAGATATTCTATGCAAAAGAGTTAAAAGTAGTCTACGAAAGATGGTGCATTTCAACTCCCTGGTCACTCCATCTCTCAGGAAGGGGGAAGATTTCACCTCCAAAATCTATAAGGAGTGGACATGAGTAGGGGGTGCAGATATGTCCATAGAGAGACTGAGATATTAGCTCCCACCAGGAACAACTTTCTAGCAGGTTCAGAGCCATAGGAAGATGAGTTGGCTACCAAGGGAAATAATAACTCTTCACCATAAGGTATATGAATAGGACTTGACCTCTGCCTCCCAAGGATGCTCCACGTGATGGTATGCACTGTGTGGATGTGGATGCCTGAGGATCCAAGGTGCTTAGAATGACTGCTATCTATCAAATTCCAAGGCACAGTAATATCATTTAATGGATGACACCATGAAAAACCATGTGGCCCTAGGAATATGCTCTTGACTGACCTCACTTTGGGATATCTGAGGAACCTTCCACCTGACCATTCCAGGAGGCTCAGAATGTGACTCACACCTCACCCTCCTTGGCATTTCTTTCAGGTCTCCTGCAAATGAGGCGGTGGCCCTAGGGGTGGTGGCCCTCCATCCTCAGGAGCCAGGACTTGCCTTTTGAGTTTTGTTCAGTCACATGAGGGAATCTCAGGATGCACTATGGCCCCTGGTAGCCAAGGAGCAGTGGCATACAGATACACAAGGCACTGGACTATCTCCTGGGGAAAGGCAGCAGTAGTACTGCATGTTTCCCTGGGAGACTGGGGTGTCGCTGGCGAATGGGTCATGTCACCAGCCCTGGACATACTGGGCATATGGAAGAGCTTAGGTCTGGGAGTTGTTATAATGGTCATTGTCTTGGCCTTGGAGCAATGTGATTCTCTCTTCCCCTTCCTCTTACATCACCATTGTTTCTTTCTTCCTTACATTAAAATTGGCTGTGGCATTCCTCAAGGGCTGTCAAATTCTCATTCTCCTGAAGTCTTCCTGATGGTCCTATGAAGCAGCCTGGAGTGTATTCTGGGAGTGAATACATTTTTGACTCAAGGGAGCATGAGGCATGAGATTCATCTTCTCAGCCCTGACCCTGCACCAAGCACATATGTACTAGACTTCCCTTCTTCCTATGGCTGGAGATGGGAGCCAGCAGGCCAATGTACGACGTGTGACCATGGACGGTGCTGCCTGCTACATCATAGGTGAAGAAAATAGGACAGACTTACACTTCCCTGGCTAAGTGTGGCTCATCTGTACAATGGATATGTATGTTCATCATGCCCCAAATCCCAAATCTGGACAGCCAGTCCTTCTGGGGCACAGTCCAGGCCTGGATCTGCACTGAAGGATCACCTCCATGGATGACACGCTGGTGTCCCTCTGTGGGACACACTGGCCTGGGTGTTGCACTGAGTGCCCCTGGACTTGCCTGAGCATATCTTAGGAACTGGACACTGGTTGCACACACTGATATTTGGCTCCCATGGTATTCCTGGAAAGAGGGGCATTTGATATACATTTTTTTAAGTACTGGGGATTGAACTCAGGGGCATTACCTCCGACTACACCCCTAGTCCTATTTTTTATTATTTATTTTGAAACAGGGTCTCACTAAGTTGTGGAATGCCTCACTAAGTAGCTAAGGCTGGCTGCAAACCCAGATCCTCTGGTCTCAGCCTCCCAAGTACTGGGATTACAAGTGTGCGTCACCACACCTGGCTGATATATATTTTACAGGTGAGAAAACTGACACTTGGCAAGTGACTTGCTCAGGGTCACCTAAGGATCAGTAAGTAATGCCTCTTCTATAATAGGGGGGGTGAGATGTTCCTGAGGCCAGCAGGCCTCCAGCTTGCTCCTCTACAGAGCTATCAAGGGAGTATTATAAACTCTCAAATGCCAGACCCCAGCACACAGTGTTCCCCTAGTCACTCCAAGGCTGTCTGAAACCCATTTCTGAACCATTCCCCAGGCAATTCTGATGTAGTCTGGAACAGCTACACCTCCCGGCTCCCCAGCCACCACCAGTCTGGCCTGACCTGCACTGGAGAAGGGCCTGCAATGACAAACACAGCCCTTTGAGGAAGACAGAAAGGCCTGAGTAACTGGACTCCTTCTGAAAGTGCACACGCTCAGGAAAATGGCAAAAAGCAGGACTTCTTTGCAAAACAACATCTAGTTTGCTCCATGGATTTGAGCAAGTTATCTGTGGGTCTCAGTATCCCCATCTATAAATTTAGGTTTGGAGGGCTTTAGGCTGGCATTTGCCTAAAGCTTGAAATATCTGGACACCTTCCTCATGACCCCAATGTAAGAGCAAGGGACCTCAGCAGCCCAAGCTCAGGTTCATCAGGAAGAAGTGAATGTCACCAACCCTACTCAGGCAGCTCCGGTGGCTTCATTTGCTTTCAGCTCCACCCCCTACCCCTTTGTAATCACGGCATCCACCTTCAGCTACTCACAGGTGCTGTGTTAAGTGCTTTATATACCTGTGCATTTAGTGGAGAAGGTTTTACCCTCCCCATTTCACACCTAGAAGACTGAGGCTCAGCAAAACTGAGTCATCCACCCAAGGTCACAGGGCTGAGAAATGGCAGAGCTGGACTCCAAAGGCAGGGCTGCGAGCCCCATAACCCTGTACAGACCGCCTCCAGCTGACACTGCGGCTTCAGTGCTGCAGCAGCCTGGTTAATTGTTGACAGTCCTCCTCCCCGAGGATGTGTGCAGCCGAGCTGGCTCTCTCTCCTTTCTTGTGAGCCTGCCATGAATCAGGAGAGGCAGAGGAACAAAATAAACAGAGATGGATTGGAGCAGAGGGTTTCGAGTGGAATCATTTTGCAAAGCTGCCTTTTTGCTTTGCCGTTTTCTGCAAGCTGCCCCTCTTAGGAGCTTCAAAGAGAAACCTGCTCCCAAGCAGGATCTTTTGCCTGAGCCAAAAGCCATTTATCTGGAATATTAATATGCCAGCAGCTGCCTGTGACTGTGCTCGCCACTGATCACAGGCTCCCAGCAATGATCCCTCCTGGGAATGCTCTGTGAGGCTCCAGGAAGCTAATGGGCCCCCTGGGGCACATTCTAGTTACCTTTTGTTTGGTTTTCCCAGAGCTTCCTGCAGTTTGCCAGCCAAGTGAGTCCCAGACAGGGGACCAGCCGGATAGGACAGGGCCACTGACCCACATCTATCCCTCTACAGGTAACTGGTCCTCCTTCCTCAGGACATGATGCTTGGGAAAGAAGAAAGAGAAAGACCCTCAAGGCCACTATGCCCACTGCAGATGCTTCGTAGACTACGATGGGACTGTGTCTTACTAAGCTCATCATAAACTGGAAATATTGTAAGTTGAAAATGCATTTAATGTACCTAATCTACTGAACATCTGGTCTTAGCCTATGTACCATAAACACCAACACTTACACTAGCCTACAATTGGACATCACAAGAAAGTATACTACCAAGAATCTCTAGCCCAGGAAAAGATTCAAATTACAGATTCAAAGTACAGTTTATGTTGACTGAATATTACTCTTCTACCATTGTACAATAGAAAAATCGTTAGTTGAGCCATTGTAAATCAACCCAGGGTATGCTGAAGACTGCCTCTATTCCTCATTCCAGGAGTCAGGTTGGGGACTCAGTCACATGTTGAAGTAAAAGGCACTGAATTTAGAGTAGAAGACAGGGTTTCTACTATGGCTCAGCCACTCTGATACTGTACAATGTGAAACTGGCTGCATGTGCCCCTGGACTTCAATCTTCTCTGTAAATTAGGCTGATTGGACTTGATGATTTCCCTTTAAGTGTCCTCCAGGTGGAGTAATCTGTCATGATGCAGGAAGAGCACTAGGCAGTGAACCTGAGGGCTTGGGTTCAAACCCCGACTCTGCCCTAGGGCAGCCTTTGTTAAATTGTTGAGGCGCTACATCATCAGGTTTGTTGTGGCACAAACAGAAATAAGATTCTCCCTGTAAGTGCCTATGGGAAGGCCTCTTCTGTGGAACCAGAGGACACACAACTGAAGCTGGATCCTGGATTTCATTCACTACCTGAAACCAATGCAGAAACTTCAGCCAGGAAAGATGTCCTTCCTCCACACTGCTCACTTCACAAGGCCAGTGCTTCATAATTGGTCATATGAAGGGTACTGAGAAGATGCTCCCTGGAATGTCTCAGTGAAAACATCTCCTGACATAGGAATGTCTCCTGTTCCCAGAATTTCATGATACCAACTTGCAGCTCCACCACTACCAACTCTGTTCTGTTCTTGTCACATAGCAGGTCTCAATAATGCCCTATTTCTCTCCTTTTATTGGAAATTCAGAACAACTCAATAATGACCAAAGTAGCAAACGTTCAGTGGCAATTTGCACATTGTAGGTGCTATCCTAAGCATCCTCTGTATCTTAATTCATTCAATGCATGTGTCCATCCGATGAGACGGGCACAGGCAGCTGAAGCTTCTGCACTGGCTGTAGGTAGTAATGGAATCTCATATCCAGCCTCAGCAATATACTCTGAGCCCACAGCAACTTGCCCCAGGTTGGCAGAGGTGGGAATTAAACATAGACAAGGTGACTGGAGTTTGTTTCTCAGCCATTAGGCCAGTGTTTCTAAAGTTTAAATAAGAACCAGAGTCACCCCTCACAATGGATGTTAAAATGCAGCTTACTGGGTCTGACCCTCAAAGTTCTGATTGACTAGGGCTGGGAGCTGCCTGAGAACTGGGATTTCAAAAAAGTTCCCAAGTGATAGTGGTCTGAGGATTTCATTTTGAGAGCTAATGCTTTAGGTCATGCTGCCTGAGTTAGAGGAAAAATAGACACAGTGTGAAATCCAGGGTCTTTGGGAATCCAAGTTCCCTGTGTTCCCCAAAGCATGGCCCACAGAAAATACCCCAACAGGTTGCTGGTGCGAGTTATAGTCTAAAAGGGGGCAAGAGATTCCTGGTCAAGTATGTGTGAGAAATTTGGGTCCAATGAATTTAAATATGGTTCTTTACTGGTTTTCTGCTTTGTGTTTGCTTATGTAAAATCCAAATGTACTCTGTGACATAATTCGGCAAGTATTCTAAACACACCTGACCTCAATAGCCTTTTTCACATGGTAGTGCATGGGAACAGTGCTCCATAGAGCAGCGCTGCAGAAGCACTGGGGAGACCTGTGCTCACCACTCCCAGTGGGAGTTGACCTTGGACGATGTCCACAAGAGACAAGAGACCTAGAGTCCAAGATGGTTCCCTGAAGTCTACCAAGGCAAGTATTCCAGAGAGACTCCTAGAAGTAGGTGGGTCCAGTCCAACGGATCACACCTAATACTTTCTACAAGCCCCTAAAGCAAGATAAAATCCACCATGAACTTTCACTAGAACCAAGAAGAAGCCCCTAAATCTTAGGAACTGTGAGCTAAACCTCTCTTTTTTTAGTAAAGTACTTATTCCAAGGTATTTCATTATGATAACAAAAAACAGACTAGCACACCATCCCAACTTCCAACTATTGCAAATATATATGCTTTTGAGAGTCTGGATAGGCACACCAGTTCTCTTCTCTTTGAAAGGGGAAGAACAGTGTTTTACTCAAGCCACTGGGGGAAAAGATAAGCTCTATTTCAGAAGTCTGATGGACCTCATGCACTAGTTAGTTAGCTCACTAGTTAGGCATTGGGAGAACAAAAGAGAGAGAATGATAACTGGCCTGAAGGCTCACAGTGTGGTGGGGGAGACCACTGCCTGTATAGTCTATGTCAAGGTAGGCTGCCTCAGAGACAAAGAACTGAGCATTTGGAGGTGGGAGAGTCACTTCTTGCTAGGGATCAAGGAGTTATGTCAATAGACAGATGGTACTGCAAGAAGGAAATGACTCCCCTCCCCATCTAATCCAATCACACTCCTTCTCCAGAGCTAGCAAGTGCAGGGGTCAGTGAGCAGCAAGATCTGCAAATTGTGAGCAAGTCCCCAAGGTCTGACAGAGAGCACAGAATTTCATTTCCTTTCTAATCCAGGAAGAATTTGCGTTTCAGCAGCTGATAGCTCCAAGGAGAAATCAAAACAGCAGAGGATCCTGGAGAGAGCCTGACCCCTGCAGATCCCTGTAGAAGGATCTCCTAGGTCAGCAGAGGATTCCTGAGAGACCTGTCTGAGCTTCCCAGCCACTACCGAGGAGTTGTGGGGTAGATGAGCAGCTGGACTGGGTACTCACCACTCCTGTGGCTGAGGAGATGATGGGAAGACAAAGAGGCTCCTTCTGGGTACCTTGGCAGGGGTTCTGACAATTTGCCATCTGCAGGCATCTGGAGATTGGGCGGGACTGAAGGATCTGCTTCCAAGATGACCTGCTCCCATGGCTGATGGTAGAAGGCCTAAGTTCCTTCCTAGTTGATGGCACCAGGTCTCCTATTCTCACAATGTGGATGTCTCCATAGGACTGCTTGAGCATCACAACATGGCAACTACTTCCTCCAAAGCTAGGGTCCAAAGGAGAGGCAAGAAGGAAGTCACAATGCTCCTTATGGCCTGCTCCCAGAAGTCACACATTTAGGCTTCTTATATATTCTGTTCATTAGAATCAAATCCAGCCCACACACAAGGAGAGGAAAAATAAACTTCACCCTGTGAAGGACTGTATATAAAAAATGCTTGGGCTTATTTCAAAACCATTACACTATATAATATAATATTAAAAGTAAGGTTATGATTTTTAAAAATCAAAACAGGAACTATGGAAACTGAGTGAGAAGAAGGAGAAATGAGAAGGAGGAGGAGAAGAAGAAGAAAAGAGAAGAAGAAGAAGAAGAAGAGAGAATAGCAGTGAATACTTAATCTATAGATAATTATAGAGTTTCTTGGAATGTATAATGAAAGTGTTAAATAAAGATCTTGAAACAGAAATGACACAATATTAGAAGAAACCATAATAGCAATATGGAACTAATTTTTATAAAACTATTTTAGTAAAAACTAGGACTTAGGGGGCAAGGTAGAGAAGGTACATGTAAAAGGATTTTAAAAGCCATACAGTACTTGAGCAGGAAGGAAGCAGTAGGAGAAACATTTTGGATTTTGTTTTCATATAATGGAAAAGCCTGTGTTTAATTATCAGTGTGATGAACAGAAGGAAACCATTAGCAAAAAAGAAAAATAAAGTAAAACTAGGGGAAATAAAAATGAGGAATCACAATAAAGTAAATAGTAAACATAAAGCCAACTGTAAGGAGTAGAATGATATAAAACTCCAAATACATTAAAAGTGAATGGACTAAATTTTTCTGTTAAAAGATAGGGGCTCTCCAATTATTCTTAAAAAATCAACAGAAGGAGATGAAAATGTTTCATATATGATAAGATGACACAAAGATGAAGGAAAATGGGGCACAAGGGAAAGTCTGTATGGCACATTTGAGGACCTGAAATCCTGCCACTACTTTTATCTCTACTTTCCTTTAAATAGTTCCATGCCCCATTACTGCCATTTGTGCCAAAAGCAAACAGGCAACCAAGGATGGATTCTAAATTAATGCTCACTGTTGTTAAGTATCTTCAGCCAGGTGCAATGGTGCACATCTGTTATCTCAGTATTTGGGAGGCTGAGACAGGAAGATCACAGGTTTGACACCAATGCACAGTAACTTAATAAGACTCCATTTCAAAATGATAAATTAATAAATAAAATAGGACTGGGAGTATAACTTAGTAACTTAGAAGCAGAATGCCCCTGAGTCAGTCAATCTCTCTCTCTCTCTCTCTCTCTCTCTCTCACACACACACACACACACACACACACACACACACACACACACTTCCCAGAAATCAGTACCACTGCAGAAATGTAGAGAGATGCTTATTTCATTTCTCTTAACCTCAGCGCTTTAAGGAACCAGGTGACTTTGCTTTTTTTTCTGCCAAGCCAGGTAATTTGGCAGAAGTGAGTCCTTGACTTATTTCTTCAAACAGGATATGGTCCCAGCTGGGACCTCCTTTGGACCAATAGTTACCATAAATTCACTTCATATTATCCCCTATTATCTATCCCAGTAATGGAAGGAATACTTATTGTTTCTAGGAATGTGACATGCTGGCATTTGAATATTAGAAGAAGCAACAGGTCAGATTTCAAGCATTATAGACTTGAGGTACAAACTCCTGTGGTTAAGGATTGCTTCATTTCCAATTTTTCTAGCCCATCAGATGGAATCAGATTCTCCATATCCTGGATTGTAGTCATTCTTTTATACATATTTATCTGGAATTTACTGAGTGTCAGGCATTGCTGCAGGCTCTGTGGACAACAAATCAGAGAAAGTCACTGCCTTCTGGACGTATACATTCCAATGGAGGCAATGACCTAAGGACTTCCCACTAGGTCCTGCCTCTTAAAGATTTCACCACCTCCCAAGAGTGCCACCTGGGGACTAAGCTTTTACCACATTGGTCTTTGGGAGGACATATTAGACTATATCCAAAGCAGAGCAGTGACTGGGGATCTAATTTTTATTTTAGTTTATTTTTAAAAAATGTATGTCAAATGTAAATAGCCAAACATGGCTAATGGCATCCACAATGGACAAGGTGATTCTAGTGTCATGTACTCTACAACCCATGAAGGGCTGACCCCAGATGCTGATGGTGTGACCAGAATGAGGAGTTCAGTGAGCAGGAACTTAACCTCTGAGTGCCTTAGTTTCCTCTTTTGAAATGCAGAGATGATCTCTGACCTACAACACCTTATCTTTCTAACTACAGAGAACTGTCTTTAACAGTCAAATGCTCTGGGATCAGAATCTGGGTCTAAGTTGCACTAGATTTATGGTATCCCTGGGGAATGATCTGAAGATATATATCTCAATCTATATGTTGTCATACATGTGTATATGTGCCTTTAAAGTGCTGATGGCCTTTGATGTTGTAAGTCTCCTTTTTTCAATATACCCTGACAAAATAATCAGAAACTCAGGCAAAGATATAGGCAGACAGATATTTATTAAAGTGTGCGGCAAAGTTAGATGCAACTGAAATATTTGACTATAGGGTACTTCAGTAAAAAACACCTTGTCCAGATATTAGTATATATACGCTAATAAAAATGGTAATGTCAAATATTTATTTATTTATTTATTTATTTATTTATTTATTTATTTATTTATTTATTTATACTGCAGATTGAACCCAGGGCATTCTAAGTCTGAGCTACACCCCCTATCTTTTTTTTTTTTTTTCCAGTACTGGGGATTGAACTCAGAGGCATTCTACCTCCGAGCTATACCCCCAGCCCTATTTTTTATTCTTTATTTTGAAACCGAGTCTCACTAAGTTGTGGAGTGCCTCACTAGTTAGCTGAGGCTGGCCGCGAACCCGGATCCTCCGGTCTCAGCCTCCCGAATGCTGGGATTACAAGTGTGCGCCACCACGCCCGGCTCCTATTTTCTACTTTGATTTTGAAATAGGGTCTCACTAAGTTTATGAGAGTCTTACGACTTGCTGATCCTGTTCTCGAACCTTCGATCCTCCTGTCTCAGCCTCCCAAGTACAGGGATTACAAGCATGTGCTACCGTACCTGGCTAATGTCAAATATTTAATAGTATGCTTGTAGCATGTTATTGCTAATTACATATTTCTGTACATTGACAAAGGATGGAAGGGAAAACCACCAAATTTCTAGCTGTGTTCATCATTAGGTGATAGGATTATAATTCATGAGCTTTTTTCCCTTGCATTATTTCATATTTTCCAAGTTCTCCATGGTGAGCTTGTATTGCTTTCTTTTGTAATGAGGATGTGGGAGTGCAAAAAAGTTATTTTTAAATGGGAAAAAGACACATTATTTTATTTTATTAGTTATTTATTTGGTTTTGGTACTGGGAATTGAGCCTGGGGGCATTCTACTTCCAAGCTACACCCCCAGCCCTATTTTATTGTTTTGTTTTGAAACAGAGTCTCACTAAGTTCCTGAGAGTCTTGCTGTATTCCTGAGGCTGTCTTTGAACCTACAATCCTCCTCCTGTCTCAGCCTCCCAAGTACTGGGATTGCAGGTGTGTGCCACCACACTCAGCTCACATATTATTTTAAAGATATTCTTTTTTAAATAAATAGTGCCACTGGTGGCCCCCAAATCTTGACACTGGGGAGAAGGCAATTTCCCAGAGCTAGGGCCCAAAGAATATGGGGTCCTAGAAGCTTCTGTAGGGTCCAGAAGTCCAGAAACTTTCATCACTGGGGGCCTGGCCTAAGTCTTCTCCACAGCTGGGCCAGTTGCTGGGTTTCCAGGCAGGGGTGGGGTCTGCAGGATGCAGGAGGCCCTAAGGGAGTTTGGGTGTGATAGAAAGCAGGAGCCAAAGCCGGGCGTGGTGGCCCACGCTTGTAATCCCAGCATTCGGGAGGCTGAGACCGGAGGATCTGGGTTCGAGGCCAGCCTCAGCTACCTAGTGAGGCACTCCGCAACTTAGTGAGACTCGGTTTCAAAATAAAGAATAAAATATAGGGCTGGGGGTATAGCTCGGAGGTAGAATGCCCCTGAGTTCAATCCCCAGTGGTGCAAAAAAAAAAGAAAGAAAGCAGGAGCCACATTTCTCTGCCTGTTCATCTGCACCACCTTCTACCTTCGATGTTCTCTCTGTCACACCCCTGTCTGATTTCCTGAGTCCCTGTTCCTCACTGTCCTGGTCCCACCTTGCCTCAGTTTCTCTTCGTGTCCCTGGTGCCCTGTCTCTGCATTCCTCTAGCTCTGCCTTGCTGCATGCTTCTCTTTAGCCCCATTTCCAGGCAGACACCTCCTCCCAGCCCCCGCCCCTCCTGCCATGGGGAAGCTGCTGAGCTTGGCAGGGTGCTGAAGGTGATGGGCTGAGGCCTGTCGGAGGCCCGGGAGCTGTTACTATTACTGGGGGCTGCTTCTGTCAAGAGAACGTTCTCACATGTCATGGATCAGAAGAGGGTGTCTTCACTTCCTTCTGCCTGATCCCAACAAATTCTTCATATAGTCCCCGCACAGCTCCCCCACCCGCCCCTTGTGCAAGTAGCAGGCAGGAGGCTTTCTGAAAGCTGTCCTGAGAACGTGTAAAGTTACGCAGGGGACAGAGTGGAGGAGTCACACTTGGCATTCTGATAAGTTGAGAGGTCTGCCCTCACCCCACCCTGCCCCTGCAGGGATGTCTGTACCGAACATTCTATGCTAAAAACCCTCTCTGAGCCAGCATGGAGGTCTGGGCCTGAAGCTGAGACACTTTCTAAGCACTCTTTAGAAGACATGTCTCTGGGAAAGGAGGCCGCCAGGCCAAGACTAGATTTGGAGGAGGGCCTCACATCTGCACCCTCCTGCCTTCTTTACTGCTGGTCAAAACTCAAAGCTGTCCCTCAAGGGACCCCCCGGGAACATGTCCCCCGCTCCTCAGCTCCCCAACAGCCAACTGACAGAGGCCAGGGCTAGGATGAAGCTTGGGCTGCACATTTGGCAATTCAGGAAAAGAGGAATATTTCTGAGGACATGGGAGGGGTCAGCATGGGCAAGCAGGAAGGCAGGATAGGATGCAGTGGGCAGAGATCCTGTCTGGGGAGAAGGATCCTAAGCAAGGCCAGGCAGAAGCAGGTTTCTCAGGTACCTGGGCTTATCACAGGACTTGCTCCCATGCGGAACACAGCGCTGTGTTCTTTTTTTGCTGGGGCTTGTTCTGGTTTTCCTTTGCTGACTCCCTTCCATCTTCCTTCTTGCCCTTGAACATCTCTGGCCCTAGACACAGCACACTCCTATAGGTGTTCCCTCCCCATAAGATGAGGGATTAGCCTTGCATACCCTACTTTCCAGGACAGTACACTAGGGCAACTTAACGGATCGAGGGGTCTTTCCCATCCCAGCTCCCAGGCCCTGCATTGTAAATACTGGCCTCTGGTGCTTTGTTTTAGAAGATTTTCTTCTAGAGTACTGGACTATAGAAGAAGCCTCTGGCTCGCCAAAGCTTCAAAGCTCTAAGGCTCTTTGTGATGTGGCTCCTCCCTTGGTATCTCACCACAGTGCAGAGTTGGGGGCAAAGGACCCAGCTCTCCAGAAATAGTTGTCATCTGTTTCAACCTTTGTTACTTGACTGTGAAATGAAAGCAGCCTGGGCTCCAGGATCAAAGTGGGACTGTAGGTAGAGGATCTGCCCCAGGGCAGAATACCCTTCAATGTCAGCCGATTTGAATTAAAAAGTGCTGGGGTGCTCGACTTCCAGGTTTCTCTTCAAATAGACAGGCAGGAACAAGAGTGCTGGGCAGGGGTCCACCCTGACCTGGGCATCCTTTGAGATGCTTTAAATGAAATGGAGGTGGTAAAATTCACTTTTAATTTACTGAAATATATTTATTTACTTAATTTAGGGGTTGTGGCTTAGTGGTAGTATGCTTGCCTCGCATACACAAGGCCATAGGTTCAAAAAAAAAAAAAACAAAACATGACTTACTTAATTTATAATTATTAACTTTAAACATTTGCTTCTCTGAGAATTGGGTGGAAATTGGTGGTACAGAGAAGCCATTTGTTGAATGAAATGAATTGAATGAAGGAAATAATCTTTGATTTGATGAATCCCCAAACCATACTGGTCTTCCATGCTGCCCTACCAAATCACCTGAGACATAGGACAATATTGAACTGGAAGGGGGAAGTGGATGTGGCCTGACCCAGAGAGAGAAGCAGAGAGACTGAGTCAGTTACAGACAGCTCTCTGACCATATGTGACCCATTCACAGATCTGCAGATTGTGAAGTGAAGTTGCTGGCCCCAAGGTCCCACACCTAGCATCATGACAGCACCAAAAGTGGGCCAGTATCTGCTCTCCTAGGCCCTGCTATCTCCAAAAGATAATGCACTAATAAAGCTCATGAACTTGAATTTTTTCACATTTACCTTAGAAGTATCAAGACAGAGGTCTACAAGAAGATAATATACTCACAGAGTTGGTAGCATCAGCCCTGGATAGCCTCCTTCCAGCCCTCTTTGGTCATCAGGACTCCCACAGCCCATCAGGGTGACTTTGGAGCCAGACCCTGGGAGTGAATCCTGGCATCACCCATTTAAAAACTGCGACCTTGGCCAGGTTCTGGACCCTTGATACATCTCCAGTCTCTTATCAGAATAATGGAAAATAATGCTTAACTGAGCCGTTGTGAATGCTAACTGCTATTATGCAAAATACCTAGAATGGCCGCAGATCAAGAGAAGTCCTCCCTTAGAGTTGGCGACTAGGAATATTCCACTAGGAGTTGTGCAGGGAGCTCCCAGGGGCTCAGGGTCTCCAGGATAATCGGTTCGAAGCCAAGTTCTTGGGTTCCAAATGCCAGAGGAGCCAGTTCAGCAGCAAAGATGTGTCTAAAGACCTGGATTCTTAACAAGCACACATATCTGGGTGTTGCTACAAGACAAAATTACAACTAGTTTTGCAGATATTAATTGGCTTTAATTGCAATTCTAGAACTGGATAGCAGTCTAGATAAAAAAAATGTGTGACTCCACTACACAGATAGGTTGTATTTATAGCCGGGGAAAAGGAAGGGACAGACAGGAGACGGAAATGAGGTACAGAGACAGCTGGATTGGTTAAAGTCCTGCTTTCCTTTGTTTGCATAGGCTTGAAAAACCGGCCTCCTGTGATTGACTAAAGCTTGGCTGCCATGATTGGCTGAGAGTCAGCTATTTGTTACAAAGGCAAATTCCTAAGTTGGGTTTGTAGTTTCCTTAGGTCCTGTGTTAGGTTGCAAGGCATTGTTACATAAGGAATCAATTTACAGAGGCATCCTCACTTTGATTTTACAATGTCTAGACATCTCATGTCTGACATGAGTCTAAAGCAGTCAGCTTTCCAAACATATCTGAAAAATTCGGGTCCACTCCCATACTTCATGTTGTTCTATGTGTTACCACTTCTGCAAGATGGAAGGCTGTGAGGGAGGGGCCCAGATGGTTGGCTACATGGCTCCCACAGAGCTGGGCCAGGACCTGGCATAATGAAGATGCCACATTATATGCTGTCAATCAATTGAGAGGGAAAACTTGATTGCAAGGACCATAACTAATTTCTGAGGACTAGAAGTCTCCAAAAGAAAGTTTTCAGAACTAAGTACATAAAATCCAAAGCTGTTCCTGCATCTTCTGCAAACTGGCTCTTGATGACATTGCTTCAGTCACAGTGCAATGACTGTCTATAAGAGATCCCACATAATTCATCTTCCAAATTCAGTGCTAGAAAAAAAATTCTTCCTGACAAATGTATTTGCTTCCTTTTATCCTAGTGTGGCAGATTAATTTTGCAAAGATGGATGCAGCAGTGTCTACCATTCCATTGGCGTCTACCCCTGTTGGAAGGTAGAGTCCAATTTCTCCAGCCCCCTGAATCTGGTGAATCCTCTCAGTGCTTTGCCCAAGAGAATATAGTGGAAATGACCCTGCACCAGTTCTTGGCATGACCTTTAACTGGCTTGTCGACCCCACTTCCTTCCTCTGAGAATCCAGTTGACATGTAAAAAGTACAAATACCCCAAGACCTGACACAGGGAGAAGCCCCAACCTCTGAGGTCTTTCAGGATGTAATCAAACACATAAATATTTCTGCAGAAAAAAAAATGAGTAGTCACAATAATAACCCTAAATTATTTTACATCAGCTGGGTCAGATTTAATTGCCAAGTGAGCCATGAAAAATGCTTTAGGTTTTCAGAACTTTCTAATATGGGAGATGTGGATAGAATTTGTGGTCTCATACTAAATACCTTGTTTGTGTTTATCTCACTGTTTTATTAAATCCTCCCAAGAAATTAATAATATGATTATTCCAAATATAGAGAGAAGAAAATGGACAGTAAGCTACTTGAGAGAAGTCAAATAGCTCATAAGTGGAAAAGCTTGGTTTAAGCCCAGAGCTGTCTGACTTCCAACCCTGGATGCCTGAGCGGCGTCCCATCTGGCCTCCCCCCACTCCGTGCCCCTGGGTATGAGAAGAAACCTTCCCACCCAGCTCCTGAGAACCTGCCTAGCTAAGCAAGTGGATTGTAAGAGAAGAAAGAAGAAAGGAAGAAGAGCCTGGAGGGTGGAAGGAAGGAGAGATCAACAAGACATAACCCATCTTCTCCAATCTCAGATCCCAAAAGAGAAGCTGAGCAACTGCAACCAAAATTATAAAAGAAGAAAGTCTTCCAGAAACACTCAATTCTTTTACCCTGGGTTTTGCTTATGGATGGCAGGCAGTCTTCTACTGCTACCACCACATGTAAAGAAATCAGTGTTTCTCATGGGTGCTGCTTTTTAAAAAGTAAAACTCTCAGGTTTTACAAAGCATGATGCTTAGAAAGAGCCAGGAGTGGGGCACCCATAGGTGACTTCCAATCTCAGCTCTTTCATTTACTGGCTGTGGGAATTGACAATATTGTCTCTTCTCTGAAGCCCTTGCCTGGAGAAACCCCTTTTTTTTTTACTTCTACTTCTCAGTCCAGATGAAAAGCCAGGCCTGGAACAAGCTTTCTAAATCATTAGGCAGCTCACAGGAGAATAGGCTTGTGTGCTTTGGGCTGAAGGAGAGGACCCCACCCCCTTCCTGTGGATATTCATTCAAAGGAATTATCTTACAGAAATCCCTTCTCTGCACCTTTCATCTTGGGTCCCACATCAGGGGACCATCTTTCTCTCCTTACCTGGCATTTGACCTCTGCAGAGCTGACTAAGCTTGTAGACATCTTAGTGCCTCAGCCTGTCAGGCAGCCTTCCCTAACAAGCTCTCACTATCCAGACTTTATTCCCAAAGCAGAAACACCTCTAATCATCTCTCAAGCCAACTCTTGATTCCTCATCTTGTACCAGACACTGTGCTGAGCATAGTGGGATTCATGTCTTCATTCATTCATTCATTCATTCATTCAACCAGCAGAGGTTTATTAAGTATCCTCTATGTCCCAGGCACTCTGGATACAGCTTTCAGAGGCACAGAAAACTATTCCTGCCCTCAGAAAGCTTACATATTAAGTCAGTCAGGCATGGTCCCTGCCATCCCAGAGCTCATTGTCTGGGAAGGAAGGGGGTAAACTCACTTAAAGTGTGATTTCTATTATAATCGATGTAGGCCAGGAATCTTTAGGAATATAGGCACCCAACTTGAACTTGGGAGTCATGAAACCTCCCTGGGGCAAATGATATAGATGCTGAACTCTGAAAGATAAGTAACGGACTATGGTTAAGAGTAGAGAACAGTGTTTGAGTAGAAGCAGCATGTGCAAACCGAAGAGAACACATGGCTTGTGCAGGAAACAGCATAGCCCTGGGGCTAGGGCAGGCTCGAGGCTTGGATTAATGGCTGTGTGGCTGGAGAATTAGGAAGGATGCACCCTGCACGGCTTTTTCTTGACAGTCATGAAGTACTCTGGGCAGGTTCCAAACCAAGGCATGAGAGAACAAAACTGAGTTGGCTACTACACTTACAAGGCTCTGCTCATGACCCTTCTGAAAAATGACCACACACACATGTTGAAATTATGTGTCCCATGACCCCCGATGCCCGTGAAAGCCCTCTGTTTGAACTGGAGGCTCTAACATCAGCCTAGAGGCTGCAAAGGGGGTGGTTATGCCCGAAGCTGCCCGAAGCTGCAGCATGTGTGTTCCTATAGTCATTAAGATGAGTTCCCGAGCTGCTGGGTAGCTAACTCTAGTCGGTGTCAGGGTAATTAACCAAGCTGCCTGAACTTTATTCACAGCCTGACAAGGTACACTCCTGGGACTTGTCACTGTGGTTAGTCGAGGGGCGGGGGACTTGACATAAGGCTGATTAGGGAGTGTTTTACACAGCAAGAAACCCTCTGATCTTCAGCTGTGTGGGGCCCCCTCCCATCTCATAGCCAAGATGCCTGAAAGGGTGAGAATAAAGATCATCTAGTCCAACCCCCTCGTTTTCAGATGAGAAAGCAGCCTTTCTGAGCTCAGCCATGCTTTTCCCCAGGCCACGAATGGATAGTTTGTCCCAGGGGTGGGATCACCACCAGATACTCCTAACTCTGCTCACAGCCTTTTCTCTATTGTTCAGAAATGCTATTTCCTAAACCAGGGCTTCTCAAGCTTCATGTACACATGAATCACTGGGGAGGGGTTTTTAAAAATGCAGATCTTGATTCAGGGGTGGAGTTGGGAGCAAGGTTCTCCAATGCTAACAAGCCACCAAGGGATGCTGATATTGTTGGTCATCATTTTATAAGCAGCAGAGAGCCCCAAAACTCTTTCCCAAAGACCACCTTCAACTTCAGTGGATCTGGCACAGGGTCCCTCAGTGTGTGGCTTCCTGGTTCCAGTTGGCCCTGAAATAGTATACTTCTAAGATCAGAGAACATCTGGTTCAAGTATTCACAGAGGTCAGACTCTCCAGCTCCTGTGTATACCTGGCTCCCTTTGTTCTTGCCAGGGCTCTTAGATTTCAATGAACCAATGCAGTTCACTCCAATAAAACAGGATTTAAATGTTTAAAGCCTTGCAGAAAAGCCAAGGCAAGAAGTGGTATCTCTACTTACCCATTCCACTCTTCTCTGAAAACCAGCTTAGTTAGTCATCATTGTGTTAGCCAGCATTCCATCACTATAGCAAAGTACTTGGGACAATTAACTTATAAAGATGAAAGGTTTATTTGGCTTGCTGTTTGAAAGTCCATGACTGGTTGACCCCATTGCATTTCTGTGGAGAAGCAGCACATCATGGCAGAATTGTGTGGCAGAGAAAAACCTCTCACTTCATGGCTGGAAAGCCAAAAGTGAGAGAGAAAATGGGGCCAGGGTATTACTATCACGTGCAAGGGCACATCCCCAGAGACATAAACATCTTCCACTAGAACTCACCTCTTAAAGGTTATGCCACCTCCCAGTAGCACCAGCCTAGGAACCAAGCCTTCAATACATGGACCTTTTGGAGAACATTTAACATCCAAACTATAGTAATCTGTTTATTCTCTCTAGAAAAAATTTTAAAGTAAAATAAAATAATTGTCACTCAAGTCCCTAAGTGTGTATGACCTTCAAGACCTGGTGTCCACCATAGCTGCAAACTCCTTTCTTTGCCCCTTGTTTCAGTTTTCTGAAATGGAAAGTCTGATATACATAGCACATCTATTTGATTCTCTTTTCTTCTTTGAGCCTGAAACATTGGCTAGAAAATGATCTTTCTGGGGAGCAGAAACTCAAGAGCACTCAAGTGTGGGATACAAGACATACTGCCACAAAGCCCCAGCTTTTATGCCTGTGGAAGGGTAGCAGGGACCACTTGATATTGGGTGTCAGGAGTCTTAGACCAGACTCCGGAGGAGCAGACTGCTGCAGGGAGACCTCTTTTCTTGTTCCCTCCTTCTTCATATAAAGCAAATGAAAAGCCTTGATTGGGTAATCTTTCAGGGAACCCAAGTATTGAGTCTCCACAGCTATAAGAAAAAAAAAATCTGTTCCCTGATCACCAGGAGAGACATTTACTCAACAGATTTGCATTCTCTCCAAATGACTAAGTAACAACAAAGTATAACAAAGAAAAGATAAATTTTTCATATTTCATTCATGCAATTAATTCCATGATACTATTACCAAGTGGTGACCATCCCAAGAAGAATAAGGAGAGATTCAATTTTCAAGATCCAAAGTCTCAGTGAGGTTTTGTGGGCATTTGACTGAGATTCCAAAGGGTTGTGTTTCCACACCACTTCTGTGAGTAAAGTTCCAAAGCTTCATTTTATAGTTAATAAAACTAAAGTTCTTCTTAGACCTGGTACTTAATATTTACAAACTAATTATTATTTTTTTTAACTGAAAGAGTCTTGGCGAGAAGACAAAAGGTTGCTACTCTTACCATCTCTTAGGAATATTTGTGGCTCATGCTAGGGGGATGTTTTTATATGTTACACAGGAAGTATATGGTACTGCACAGTGGGGGATGTTTTTTTAGGTTGTACTTCCAGAAGAAAAGCTATTTTTGTATGAAAAAATTTAAAGCTCCTTTCTGGAATCTTCTGCCCTAGTATTTTTACTGTAGTCCTTCCTCCACATTGTCACAGCACAAAAGAAAGTGATAACCTATAGAAAGAACACAATTATTACAAAAAAAAAAAAACAAAAACAAAGTTTAAGCAGCCAAGAGCACCTCATCATGACCAAGACCTTCAACTCTTAAGTTTTTAAAGTCAGTGGAGGACATTACAGGTCAGACTGGGCTATGTAAGGCTACTGTGTGACACCCGAAGAAGATGCTGAAAAGGTCAGGATGATGCTTTTCGATAACTATATTCTGGCTTCTTAGATTTTATTGTGATCAGAGTTGAAAAGAAAATGAAATCTAGAGACTCCATCCTTAGACAAATGTCTACTCATTAAAATGTATAAAGTGTCCCCTGCAACATCAACAGCTTTACAGTCACCTTCAACTGACTCAGGAGCCTACCCTTGGACCACCTTAGTGGACTGAATGTTGTATCTTTCCAAAATTCATATGTTGAAACCCTAAATCTCAGTATGATTCTATGAGAAGATGGGGCCTTTAGGGCATAATTAGTTCATGAGAGTGGAGCCTTCATGAATAAGATCAGTGCTTTTGTAAAAGGGACCTCAAAGAGCTCTCTCACTCTTTTTTCTGCCATGTAAGGATATGAAGAAGTCAGCAGTCTTCAAACTGGAAGAAGAGCCTCACCAGAACCCCACCATGCTAATCTCAGACTTTCAACTCCTGCAACTATGAGAAATAGATTTTTGTTGTTTATAAGCCATCCAGTCAATGGTGTATTTGTTATAGTAGCTCTAATGGACACAAACACACTATGCTTCAATATTACCTCTTTTTGTATCTGTGTAAGCCTGGGTTGACTTTTAGAACAGAGATGCTGAAAGCTCAAATCAGCAGCTATTCTCTAGTATTCTTTCTGGCTACACAGATGACAGTCACAATGGATGTCCTCAGTCTTCCTCATCCAAATGGGCATTGACTAGCAGGGAAACATGTAAACTGCTCATGGAGGAAATCAAGCCAAGCAGGGTCTTCTTTACACAAACTGACTTAGTATTTAAACAAGTATCACTCAGCAGCTGAAATCTGCTTTGGCCAGACATTTGTGTTGGAGCATCAGCTTATAGCAGGGAGCAGCACTCAGTGGGCTCACAAAGGGGGTGTGAAGAAGACCAGATGGAGGTGTGTGTGGCTGTGGCCTGCCACATGGGGACAAAGGGCTGCAGGCTTTGATTTTTCTTTCTTTTCCCAGTCCAGATCAGCAGTGGAGGGTGATCTGGAGCTCTGGTTCTGAGCCCATATCTGACATTGCTGGTGCCCAAGAGAAAGTCTTCTGAGGTCTCAGGATATCAAGTTTCCTGTTTGTGACACAGAGAGAAGTGGATCATGTGGTCTCTGCCTCTGGCCTGAGCATGTTCTGATTCTATATGAAGAAGTAGGAGACAAGATAAGAGGTCTTGCCACAAAAGTCTGCTCCTCCAGGATCTGGTCTGAGACTCCTGAAACCCAATCCCAAGTGGTCCCTGCTACCCTTCCCCAGGCATAAAAGCTAGGGCTTTGTGGCAGGTAACACAGCATGTCTTGTGTCCTGCACTTGAGTGCTCTTGAGTTTCTGCTCCCCAGAAGGATCAGTTTCTTGCCAATGTCATCACTTTTAGCTAGCAGAGACCTATCAGCCGCTCCATCAGGCACTGGGGGCCCAGCCCCCCTTGGCTTTAAGTCTGAGCCCTGGGAACACCAGGGAAACTTAATTCTCGAACACCTTCAATTCAAAGAGCCACTGTTCTGCAAAACCAGTGCTGGCCCCTGTATTTCAACAGCTCTCGGGTGGGTTGCCCACCCCAGACGTCGATAGAGCCCCAAACGCCTGTGAATGTGTTGACCTGGCTTCAACTGCAGCTCAATTTCAAAGGATTGGCTGCAATCTTAGCCCTCCCTCATTCCGTTGGAGCCTCAGCTCCTGCGCGCCTCGGGCTGCATCTCTGTGGCTGAGAAGCTCTCTCTGCATGTGGGTTTTCACCCAGAGGTTCCTGATGAGCCATTTGTCGTGGCAGGACGCCCACCACTTAAGGGAAACAGCCGTGGTTCTGGGAATGTATTGCTTCATCCCTCCTTTTTTCTCTGCCAGAGGTTGATATGAAGAAGCACCAGATATGCCATCAAGAAAAACAGATGCATCTCTGCCCATTCTTCCCACTCCTATGCCACCCTGGGCTGGTTGTTCATCCTCTGTGGCTCCTGGTTTTCCCTTGGGCTAAGAGTATGCCTTCTTCATGGAGAGGAATACAAGTGCTTTGTAAATAGGAAGGACTACATCATGTTACTAAGAAACCCATTCCACAAGGAATATTTTGAACCTTTGCTATTTCCCTTCCTGCCACTGAGAAATTAGCAGGCACAGATTGTGAAAAACCAGCCCAGTCTTTGTAATTACAAATGTGCACACATCCCACTGAGCATCATTTTCAAAAGGCATATTAAGCAGCAGAGACCACAGGGGGGACCTGTGTAAACAGGCCTCCTCAGATCCTGGTAAAAAAAAAAAGGTTCGGTGAACGCAGCCACTCCTGTGAGTCTGTGTCTCTCTGTTCCTGATCTTCCACCCCAAACCCACTGCCTAGCACCTGACTTCCTTGCCTGTGAACAGGGTTCCAGATCGCAGTGATGGAGCAGACTCACAGTACTGTGCAGGGTCAGTGCTGTTATGAGTTCACAAAAACCCAAATACCGTGGGCTTGATGCTTTCCAGAGCTCTGCCCCTAGGAAACCTCCCAAGGCCATGGGTGGTATGTTGTGTTCTCTCCCAATACCCTACCTGTAGCACACATGGAGTGTTGCCCCCAGCCATTAGGACAAACTGAAGCCCTAGGATGTCAGTAACTGGCTGAAGACCTTGATTGATCCAGTTGTGATGCCAGAATTTGAAACCACATCTCCAAATCCCTCCCCCCCTTCCCAGTGCTCTGTGCAGGTGTGCAGTGAAAACTGTGAAGTCATGAATGGCAAAGAGTCTTGACCCAAGAATGGGAGTTAAACCCAGGGCTCCCTGAATAGCCAGGTTTTTCAACACAGAAGGGGCACCCCAAGTTGCTGAGCATCATGCAAGGCAGATCTTAGCTCCCTCTGATGGTGCCAACCCAGTGACCCACTTTCATGAGCCAGCTTTGTGGACATGGACAAGGGGTCTCAGCAGGGGTGGAGGTACTGCCTAGAATGTGCAGGAAGTGGCCAGCCTTCATGGTGCAGCCCACCACCTTGCTGCTGTGGGAGCAAGACAAGGAAGATATAACTCAACCTGGGGGTGGTTAACGGAAAGCTTCCCAACTGACAGACGGGAGGGTAAAGATTAATTCAGAAGCAGGAATAGATGTTATTTAGGAAGGGAAGGGCATTTGAGATGAAGATGAGGTGAAAGACAGCATCGATCACTCACCAGCGGAGAACAGTGGAATCTGGCTGCAGCATAAAATGAAAGAAGCAAGGAAGTGGGAGGGAGGCAGGGGTGGATGAGGCCAAGGAACCAGATTGTGGCCAGCCTTACAAGCTAGGCTGAGTCTAAACTGGAGCCTGAAAGGGGAGGGGGGGTGACGGAGAATTTAAAGGAAGTAGTAGTGTGGTCAGAGACAGGTTCTGGAAAGATAGCTCTGTGGCAGGCAGAAGACGTTAATCCCTGTGCAGGCTCTGGGAGCCTGTCATGGTTCTGTGGACAGGAGTTGTCTCTCTGATGAAGTGCTAATTGCAAATGGGTTAGTCACATTCTGGGATGCTCTGGCTCCAGCCCCCACAGTCCAGCCCATCATGAGAGTGTGGCTGCATCCCAGGAAGCAGGGCTGGTCTGTCTTCCCAGAAAGACCCTGTAATTAAAGCGCAAACTGGAGACATCAAGGACTCAGTGAGCTCTGTGTGCTTTTGTATACAGATAAGATCCTCAAGAAGGAAAGAGAGGCCTCTCAGTGGAGCCTGCTTGAGGCCACCCAGATTGTGGTGGGTCTGCTGGAAGTCCCTACTCAGGAGGGCAGTTGGTGGATTTGTGGGTGACAGTTTCAGAGGGGAAGTATGAGCCAGCCTGAGGATGTGGGCACAGGGGACTGAGGGAGTTCTGAACTCAAACAAGCATGCAGCTCAAGGTCCCCAGGGCTGTAGCCTCAGTGGAATTCAACTCAGTCAGTACTGTCTGGGAGCAGGCCCTGGGTGCAAGCAGAGGGTTTGTTTGTTTCAGTACTGGGGATTGAACCCAGGGTCACTCTACCACTGAGCTGCATCCCCTTCCCATCTTTGGAGACAACATCTCACTCAGTTGCCCAGGCTCACCTCAAACTTGTTATCCTCCTGCCCTGGCCTCTTGAGTAGCTGAAATCACAGGCATGTGCCACCATGCCCGGCTCAAGGAGGGCATTTTACAGTTCTGCTGCAGTGTCTGGGGCACTGGGGAGGGCAAGGGACATTCTGCAGCTCATGCTGTTTGGAATGGAAGACCAGCAGAGCTTCTTTCTGGGGAGGCTCAGTGGGCTTCTCTACATGCATTTTGTAAGGAATTCCCACAAGAGAAACCTAAACGTCAGGTCCCTACCCGCTTTGTCCATTTCTTGCTGGAACAAAAAATCCAAGTAGTTGTACATTGCTTAATGACAGGGACCGTTTCTGAGAAGTGTGCAGTTAGGCAATTTTGTCGTGCTGACTCCTAGAGTGTACTTACACAGACCTGGATGGGCCAGGTCAGTGCTGGACACAGCCTCTTGATGTAATCCAGAGACGCAGTGAACATGAGCTGTGCAAGGCTGCGGCTGGCAAAAGAGCAAACTTTTTTTTAAAAAATAAGTGGAAGGAGTACACTGTAAAATAAGGAAGAAAAGTATAGTACCAAAAACATACAAGCCAGTATCTGGCCCTTTAGTATCCCATCAGGCCTTATGTACTGTACACAAATGTGTGTGTTGTGCTTTCATATGACAGGCAGCATTTGCTCAGCCTCTCCTGCCAGCCACAGGCTTCTTGCAGTTCTGCAAAGTCACCACGCACTCATTTTCTCAGTTGTGGACTTTGCTACCCCTTCCTGAATGGCTGCTCCTGGTTGGCAACTTTTGCCCATCTCTCCACCATTACCCTCAGCCATCTGGGTTGGGCAGGTGCAGGAGAGATGGCCATGCCTTCTGGGTTCTCACTATGCATTGAGGCTGCCCTCATGTTCCTTTTCTTTTCTTTTTGTGGTACTGGGGATTGAACCCAGAGGCATTCTACCTCCAAGCTATACCCTCAGCCTGATTTTGTTTATTTGGAAACAAGGTCTGGCTAGGTTGCTGAAAGCCTCACTAAATTGCTGAGGCTGGCTTCGAACCTGTGATCCTTCTGTCCTCCTGTCTCAGCCTCCCAAGTACTGGGATTACAGGCGTGTACCACCACATTTGGCTCATGTTTCTTTATTAGGTTTAATTGTTATTTTTTCTGAGATCCCTTGGGTCCTCGGGGGCATGCATGCCTTAGGCCTTCAGGAGAAGGGCATTGAGTGAACAGCACTGTTGGGCTTATCCAAGAAGGCCTTGCAAGGCTGAAGGGCAGCCTGACTGCTAATGGTCAGCTCACTGGCAGCTCCGCAGCAGTAATTAGTCAAATTATCATGCAAGTTGTGTTTTGTTTTTTTTTTTCTCTCTCCTTCCCTTTGCCACCATTGGCGGCTCTTATTATTTCATCTAGTCCTGTTTGAATGCTACCTTCTTTTTGTTTTTATTTTATCTCTTTTCATGATTTCATCTCTCCTTTCAACCTTGTCTTTTAAATAGAAGACAGAAAATGTCCAGATACCTGAGACCTTATAAGCATACAACTCAAGGAATTGACAAAATTTGTTCTTTTGGCCCTGGCTAATCCCTTCACTCTGGAGTCCTTGAGGGTCGCAAAATAATAATAATAAGCCTCCAATAAGTGGAGGTTCTTATTTCCATATCCCTGTGCTTGCTCTCCCATCCTGTACAGAGAACACATGGCTAGTTAGCCCAGAGACAAGTCTATTTCTAAGAAAGAAAACCCCAGCACCAAGGAGTATGGCCTGAAATACATCCCAGTCTCTGCTCCACAAGAGGCCAGGTGCTCCACAGCAAGAAGAATGCCAAAACGTTAGTCCAGGCACCATATCCAACTCACTGGGGACCCAGGACACATTCCCTGACCCCCCCTGACTTTCAGTTTGTTTTTCTGTATAATAACGACCACCCTTAAAGGATTTGTTTGCCCAGTATTGGGGGGGGGGTGCATAATCTGAGCCATGCACTGTTCTAGGTCCAGTGTCTACCTCAAGGGAGGCACTTTCCTGCTCTCCAGAGGTCTCTCAGCCCAGAGAAGAACAAGTCTGTCATTAGATCCTGGTGACTGCATTGATCATGACACTGAGGGTGTGGCGAAACTGGGAGGAGGGACTCTGGGTGCATCAGGAAAGGTTTCCAGAGGAGGTGGTACCAGAACTGAAGGCGACCTAGATGAAGGGCTTACACTCAACATGGCAGAGTCGGGTGTAGGTGTGCATCATCAGCATGTGCAGGCAGCAGAGCAGGGCCCAGGGCAACTAGCACTTGGTGCTACAGAAACCAGCCACAGAGCCTGGCATGAGGTTGGCATGAGCCAGATCATGAAGGGTAGAGACCACATATATGAACATGCTTCATAAACTCATACAACCCTGAGGGCCATCTACTATGCCAGCATGCTTTCCTTTCCAGCAGTCACAACCCTTTCTTATAAAAATCCTCCTGAAACCATTGCCTTTTTAAAAAGAATTCTTTCTACAGATGTACAGAGTACAATCAAGTATGTGAGCATTCATATGTCATTGTATAATGAAATGATTGGTGATTTTCTTTTTAATTTCCCTTTCTTTACCCAGTTGTGTTTTTTCACTGATTTCGTGTTTCAAGAACATAAGCGCAGTGTCTCAGTGTTTTTAGGAATAAATTGGGAGGTGTTCACTTAATTCCGTTATCCAAGAAACAAAATCACTTCTCCCTCCATACAATCCTGCAATCCAATCACCTGCGGCAGGAGATGAGGAAGGAAATTACTCTGATTTTCTTTGGCTTTTTTCCTAACTAGTGGCATTTGAGAAAATTAAGTATGTTGTGCTTGATATTCAGGGCCTGGATCCACAAACAGAGTTGGGGAGGATGCTGGGTGGTTACAGAAGCAAATAATTCATTGCATCTACTTTAGCCCCTATGAATGTCTTTGTAGATGAAGTAATATATTTTGTTTTGACACTACTTTAAATATTTCCAGTAAAGCAAGACTCAGAGCATTGTAAATAGTCCCTTTTATTCCAACTGTGGAAATTTCACTTTTCTTGGTGGAGATGTGGAACAGGCTGTCTTGGCCTTAAATTCCAGCGCCCTTGGCCTGAGTCCTGGCTCTGCTATGAAATGACCTAGAGCACAGTCTCCCAGGTTGAATGGAAATAGTTGTGGGATGGTAGAAAGAGCACTGGACTTGGAAACCAACAGATTAGACTTAAACCCTAGCTCTGCTGTATACTAGATGTGTGGCTTTGGTCATTTATTTCTGAGCCTTAGTTTTCCTATTTTCTTATATTGCAATAAAAACCAGGATCCCACTGGATTATTGCAGAAAGTAAAAATAGAGAGAGCACATGTAAGAGGCCAAGATAGTGTCCACTACATGGAGTTGCACGTACAGCTGCATAGTTTCTGCACTGTATAAAGATGCCTAGCCAGGGGCATGTGGAGCTGAACCTTGTCTTGCTTTCTAATGTGATGGGCTGTCCTACAAGGTCCTTTAAGAATATGCATTTGCCCAGAGAGCTTTTGGATGGTTCATCCCCCCAGAAAGAAAGTCATTTTGTAATTTTCACAAGGGTAAAGTGCTGATAGTCCCTGAGTACAAGGAGGTAGATCTTCAGTCTACACTATTAGGTTCTACTCCACCATCCTCCTGTCAAAAGTCATCCGACCTCCACTACACATTCCTACAGAAGCACAGGTTGTCCTGTGCCCATCTTCAAATGTCTCTGAACAAAGTGTTTTCTTATGTCTTCTGTTTGAACTGAATTTCTCCTTCATGTAGCTTTTCCTTGGTTGTGTGCCTTTGGGACACTAGAGAAAAAGTGACTAGGTAAATATGATGGGCTCATTGGCTAATTTAGTACACTGGGTGGGTTAGGTTAGGTTGTTATGTTGCAGGAAAAACATCTCTGAGACTTAACATGGTAAAAATATATAATGTGCGTGCTTCATGTGTGCAGAAGGGTGCCTCTGCAGGCCCAGACCCATGAGGATGTCACTATGTGGCTAGTTTTCGGCAGTCCTGGCCATTGAAGAAAGAGACTGGAGTATCCTGCCTGGACTTTTCCCCATTGCAGCTAGAAAAATGATGTGTTTTCGGATTGACACATCATTAGCCATTCACATGGCCCTGCCACCTGCATAGGGTCTGGGGTATGTAGGGAGCAGATGGATGGTTCTGTGAGCATCTCATCTCTAGGACTTACACACTTTCAGGTTGACTCAACAGTTGGGTACTGTCCTGAGGTCCTGGTGCTGTCCTGTCTTCAGCATACTGAGTAGGCAAGTCCCTTTCCATTGCCAGGGCTCATAATGTCCATCTGTAGAATGAAAATATCAAGGAACATGCTGGGGAAGACAGAGAGAGGGACCTGGGTATTCCAGGCCCTTGGCTCTCTAGCATACTCCTCCAGGGGCTTGAGGCATTTGCAATCACAGCTGGGACAGACCCCAAAGAATACTGGGATGTATGAGGAAGAGAAATTGGTCCAAGAAGCCAGAGCCACTTTCAAAGGTTTGGCCCTGGATTCCTCCAAAGCAACTTACGAGTGCAGAGAGCCCAGGGGCACTTCCGTTCCCATTTCACCGGAGCCTCTGCCGCCCACAGCGACACACTGCTTTTAATAGTGCCTGGGGTAGGGGAAAGGGCTAGTCTGCGGCCACAGAAAGAACTCTTGTCTCCAGGGGTGTCCGACTGGCCTCCATCCTGAGGATTACCGTAACTTTTTAATTAAGGCAAAGTTTGTAGGGAGCTTGGTCTTTTGATGTGGCAGCTGCAGCTGGAAAACAGGCCTGCGCCTGAGACTTTACTGCCTCCGATAGCTCAGGAGCCCGCCACCCACACGTCAGAGCCCACACCCCATAAACAGCCCAGATCATGTGTCTTTAGGGCAGCGTGGGCAACAGGGGTCTGGGACCACCATGATGCGAGACAACCGCCCTTGCCAATGGTCTCCTAGGGACTGGACCATTCCACCTCCTCCCAGGGTATGGGGCGCTGGTTTGAGATGGCAGAGGGGTGGACAGGTGCTCTTGGACATCCAGGACAAAGGTTTCACTCCTGACCTTGTGGTTCTACAATACCCAAGCAAGGCTGGAGTGGGAGGACATGGAGCCAGAAAAAAAAAAATGCCTCCCCTCCTCTTGCAGTATCACACTTCAAATGTTATTTATGTATTCAGGACACACATGTCCACTTTCATGTCCACCTTATGTCCACACATGAGGGAAGGGACAGGAACCCATCTCATTCATCTTGGTATCCCAGGGCCCCACAAAGAGCAGAACAGTCCTTTAGGTGTTAACAGGCACGAAACCTGCATTGTTAGGGAGATTTAAAGTGAATTTTGAGTCTGTAGCTCTATTTGTATTCTACATGTAACAGTTGAGGTTCTGCTAGGCACAAGGTACTAAGCATTGTCCTAGGCACTAAGGATTCGGCAGACAACAGCAACACTTACCCCAGCCTTATGTTCTGCCAGATCTGCAGTGTGTGATGGCCAGTAGGCTTCAGCCAGATCACAGCTAATTGGTGGTGGAACTGAACCAGGTTCTTAACTGGTTCTACTGGCTCCTTGAGAGCAGTATTTTCAAACATCTTCAGGAGGAACACCTAACAGGGTATCTGGGGGCAGATCCCAAAGCAGCCAGGTGGAGATGTGGTATTTCTTTGACATTTAGTGGTTTTAGTTGAAAAATTCACACAAATATTGAATTCTATATTATATAATATACATCTATTTTACTATAAAGCAGTCATGCAAGTTATATAGTTTAAGTTTCTCCTTTTTTATCTTGCATCTCTGTATTTCTCTCAAGCCACAGCCATGTGCTCTTGGTGATCCATACCAGGGGACATGTTTCGAGCTCACATCAACTTTTTTAAATGTCCATCATGCCATATAACCCTGCTCCTTTTTGCTTTCCCTTTAAAATGAGTTACACCATTAGCAAAGTTAAAAGCAATGACAAACTGGGAAATTATCTTTGTAAATTATGTTGCCTCAATCTCCCAAATGTGTATCCTACAAATCAATGAGGAAAAAGACCCATAGCTCAATATTCTGCACAGCTCTTTATGTGAAAGGATATACAAATGGCTGTTAAACACACAGACCTGTGCTTAGCCTAATTCCTAATAAGATAAATGCAAATGTAAGTCATGTTGCGATACTAATTTCTACCTATTGGATTGGCAAAACTCCAAGTGTTGGTTCACACTCTGTGCTGTGAATGGGTACAGAGGCAATCCCACTCATTCTTTGCTGCTGTTTGGGGTCCAGAGTGGCATGGACTCTGTGGAGGACAATTTGACAATATTATAGGGAAAGAACATTCACAAACAAGATTCTTTTATTAGGTCAGCCACTTCATTTTGAGTGTCATTTATGTATTCTGCCCTGGCTAGAAACTCCATGGGGATGATGGGCTGTACACACAGGCTGCCCCTGAGGACCTCGTGACCCTGCTTAGAGGTATGAGACAGGACATGTAAAAGTAATGACCTTTAATATCTCCTGTTTTTCAAAAACTTCCAGATGCAATAGGTCATTGAGCATGACAGCAACCCTGCAAGGCAGATGTTTTTATTTCCATTTTCTAGTCCAGAATGCTGAAACAGAGTATCATTTGCCGAAGGTCACACCTGAAGTGGCCCCAGAGAGAGATGAAGAAGCTGAGACTTTCACACACTTTCCACTGGGGCGAAGCAGCCTGCCCAAAGGGGCCTCTAACAGCCAGACAGCAGTGGGGGTCCAGAGAGTGATAGGGAATGTGAGCCAGCATGGGGGCAGGTCATGAGAGCATGGCCTACAGGTTAAGAGGTGGCATGTGTGTCACTCTTACCAGGGCTCAAGGCTTGGTTTTGTGACTTGCTACCTGTGTGACCTTGGATGAATGGTAAAACCTCTGTGAACCCTGGACTATTTCCCCATAAAGGAGAAGAAATTATAAGGTTTTTGTGGGAATTGTCTTTTAAGTACTTAGCCTACTATCTGTCATGCAGTTTTGAGTCAATAAATAGTGGTGCAATATATGTAGTAGATGGTGACGATGAAGATCCAGAAGAAGGAGGAAGAGGATGAGGAGGGGAAGAAGAGAAAGACAAAGAAGAAAAGAAGATGGACTCAAAGAAGAAGGATAAAGAGGAGGACAAGGGGTAGGAGGAGGAGGGACAGGACCAGGAGGAGGGGCAGAAGCAGAAGGAGGAGGTAGAAGAGCAGGAGGAGCAGGAGGAGGAGAGGGAGGAGGAGGAACATCACCCTCCTGCCAGCCTTGACCTTCTGCCTCCCACTTGCCCAGAGTCTTGAGGACAGCTCCGAACTTTGGAGACTATCAGGTCTCCAGGAGTGAGCAGTTGAGCTATTTAATGGGGAAATCACATCACTTTAGGAGAAAAGGGGAAACACCTTCCCCGTAAGTCCATGGAGGCTAAGTAGGAGGGAATTCAAGGGGTTTCTGGTGGAGACCCAGAGTCCCACTTACTCCTGAACCTCTGTCTGGAGGTAAAGTTGGAACTCCTGGAATCATCCCTGAAAGCTTTTTTGCCCCCCCCCCCGCTCAGCTGCCAAAACGACTCCCCACATCTGCCCTCAGTGTGAAAACACAATAAAACCTTATATAATAGGGCAGGTATTCAAGGCTCCCAATAAAACATTGCCTGTGGCCAGCAGACTGGGTCCCCTGCGCACCCTCAACTGGCCTTTTACATTAACAGAATAAATAAAAGAAAAGCTGCAGGAGTCCTGCTGCCAACACCCATCAGCTGCTCAGGGGGCGTGAGGAGGGTGCAGGGTTAAGTTCCCACACTGATGGACACACGCAGGCAGCGGGGGGTGGGGGGACAACACTAGCCCCAGTTGAGGCTCAAGAACCCCAAAACTGCTTCGGCAGCAGCACTTTCTGGGTTCTCCTGGCCTCCTGAACTCCTCCTTTGCAGCCAGTGGATAAGCAAGTCCACAGAAACCCAGTTGCCATGTCTAGGTGGAATTCCAGCATCTTCTGACCTGACCAGCCAACCCTCTGACCTTCCTCATAGAGTCTCACTCCCCAGCACCACTTCCTCTGGCTGCTACTACCTTTGATGGTGTCTTTCCCTCCACCCCACTTCTCCTCTCCTTCCATTCCCCACCCCCACCTAGCCCTAGCTCTCATTGGATCCAAGGTCCTCAAAAGCAAGACTTGCATCCCATCATACCCCATTTCCTGGCATAGTGCCTTGACACCATAGGTAACTCCTAAATGCCTGTCAAATTAATACATAAAATAGAAAACAGTGTTTACTGAAACATAGGAAACAAAGAGCTACCATGTTAGATAGATGGGAATCTTCTTCATGAGGTGCTTGAGTGCATTTTGCAGCTGACAATGTCCCTGCTTCCATTCCCTGAGGATTTACAGACAACCTCAGCCCTACCTGGCTCCTCTGGATAGAATCACATGACAAAGAATCCAGGCCATCTCCCATGCTGCTGCTAACAGCATGTGATGGCTGTGGGGCACCTATTGGTTCTGTCCACCCAGCACCCAGAACCCCTCTGCTCTGGGTGCCCTGGTTTTCCTCTCTGGGACAAGACCCTGCCCCTGGCATATAGGTCTAGAGGTTCCCTGACCTCTCTAAGCCCCAACCCAGACAATCAGGCCCTCTCTTTCCTGGGAATTTAAATTATTTTGCGAATGCCAAAAGGGCAGAAGCCAGGAGTGTGGTGAATGCCTGTAATTCCAGTACTCAGGAAGCTTAAACAGGAGGTTCACAGGTTCGAAGCCAACCTCAGCAACTTAGCGAGACTCTCAGTAATTTACCAAGACCCTGTCTCAAATTAAAAAATAAAATAGGGCTGGGAGTATAGCCCAGAGGTAAAATGCCTCTGGGTTTAACCCCTAGCACCAAAAAAATAAAAGGGCAAAAGCTGGGTGATTCTTCAGTGGCACTTGGAGACACTGCCCTTAATTTCTTCATGCTTCACACTAGGGCCATCCCCTTCCTGTCCTCTCTGAGATCTTATCCAGCAGATCTTTCCTCTATCTGTCTTCTTCCAAAAAGCAGACACTTTCCAAAAAACTTCATACTTAAGTCGGCTGGGGCTAGTTTCTGTTACTTCGAGCCCAAACACCCTAAGTCAGGTTTTCTCTACCTCATATGATTATATTTTGCTCCATTGTGGGCGTCTTGCTGTAGCAGATGACCAGTGAATGCTGAGTCTCCTCGCTGCCTCGAAGCAGCTTAAGCTCCTACGCCAGGCATTCTCAGCCTCAGCACTACTGATATTTTGGACTGGATCATTCTCAGTTGTGGGGACCGTTGCATGCATCACAGGGTGTTCATTGGCACCCCTGCCTCTACCCACCAGATGCCTGTTGCAGCCCCTGAATAGTGACGAATGTCTCCAAACACAAACTCTCCCCCAGGAGGTAAAACCAGCACCATACACTGATTTATGTTGAGAAGCAGGGTGCCCAAATGGATTTGGTGGATGATCTGCACCAGTTGGCAGTAGGTATGGAGTCGACAACCGCGGGGCCTCCTCTCACCTCAACTCTGCCTCCACTTCACCCTGAGCTTCTTCACTGCCGCCCTTACTTATGTCCCTCCCAGTACCAATCCTCAGCATGACAGGAGAAAGCTGGGAGAAATCCAAGGGACAACACAAAGAAGACATTGGGAGATCTATTACTGCAGCCCAGCGAGTCCTCACTTATGGAAGAAGTTAAAATCTGCCTCTTGGCCAGCTGGGTGAACTTGACACTAACCCAGGAAAGCAAGTAAGTATCCAGACCAGCAGAGTCAGTCTGAAGTATCGACATTTCACGTATCATATTGGGTGGCATGCTACAGACAACCGGGAAATTGTTCTTGCTGAGACAAGCCTGTCTTTCTTCCATCGGCTGTTCTCGCTGCTATAATGACCGGCATGGTGGAGGGGAGGAGAAGCACGGTGAAATGATAGACCTGGGAGATAGGAAGGCTCAGAGCTGCCCTTTCAGGCCAGGTAGGGCTCCCACCCTTTCTCACACTTCAGATGGAAGCCTCTTTGAGCCTTGATCAAAGGCTCATTGATGTGTTGTCCTCTCCTTCCCAGGCTGGGCTGCTGGCCCTGTGCTTTCTGAGACTACATCCACACAGGTCCACCAAGGACAACTAGCTGGTCCAGTTCCAAACAGGTAACTCTTAAATCATGACCTTCACCCTCCATGCTTTACCAATGCACAAGTAATAGTCAGGCTATAGGCAAGGGACAGGGGATTGGTGTGGCCAGGGAGTCAGGGGGCTGGAGGTGAGTACCAGCACTACTGTTGGCAGAAAAGCTTGAAAACACCTTACCCCTCCGCCACTTCAAGTGGCTGTTTCTCCATTTAAAAACAAATATATCAATGAGTCTTAAATTGATTTCAGGTTCTAACTGTTAATCTGAACCTACTCTCCCACCTCACAGAATTTCATAAAACACAGAAAGGTGCATGGTGATTATGAATTGATGTCCATCAACAGATGAATGGATTACAAAACTATGGGATATGTACACAATGGAATTTTACTCAGCCATAAAGAACAAAATCATGTTATTTGCATGGAAATGGGTGGAACTGGAAAACATTATTTTAAGTGAGATTAGTCAGTCACAAAAAGTTAAAAATTGTATGCTCTCCCTAATATGCAGAAGCTAGGGAGAAAGTGGGTCATAAGAGGGACTCTAAAGCCGGGCATGGTGATGCATGCTTGTAATCCCAGTACTTGGGAGGCTGAGACAGGAAGATCTGGGTTCACGGCCAGCCTCAGCTACTTTGTGAGACTCTCCGCAATTTAGTGAGACTCTGTTTCAAAATAAAGAATAAAACATAGGACTGGAAGAGTAGCTTGGAGGTAGAATGCCCCTGGGTTCAATTCCCAGTACTGCATAAAAAAAAAGAGGGACTCTAGACGAAGGAGAAACCTTAGATAAGCAAAAAAGATGACTGAACTGAAAAGGATGGGGTAAGGGGAACACCCTAATGCACATGATGTACTTTCACAAACATATCAAAGTCAATCACTAAACAGAATATGAGAAGGAAGGTGGGGGGAGGTAATGGGGTGGGAATTGGGGAAGGGTTAAATGAGAGATGTGTGCATGTATGCCTTTACCAGCTTATACCTAACAAAGATGTATGATTACAATGCACTAATAAAAAATAAATAAAATTTAAAAATTTTTTAAAAAAGAAAGGTGCATGGCACCCTCGACATCTATGAAGTCCAGGGTAAGGCTACTGGACCAAATATTCTTAGAGACAGCCACTTGTCTTGATCAGTTTAGAGTCAGGATGTGTCAGAAAGGATTTTGAATCAAGTACACCTGCTTTGGGACCCCAGCTCCTTCTATTAGCTCTGTGAGCAAGTTTTCTAACCTTCCTGGTTCTTGTTTTCTTTGCTTATAAAACAGTGAGGTAACATTTATCCACAGTTAACGCCAAGTGCTAAGTGACATAATATATGTGACCACCACACACCTAGAAAACCTTCATTAGTTTTCACTTTCTGCCCTCTCCTTCTTGCTCCTTGATCATCTTAGTGATGATAGTCTTGTCTTAAAGCAGGGTCAGAAAAGCAGTCAGTGAGCACAGCAGGCCATTCTGAAACCTGAGCAAGTCCTGGGCAAGGTATGATTATTATTTTTTTGTTGTTGTTCACAGCAAGGAAAACCTCTAGATGTGGCATCCTAAGAGATGGGTTTATACTGCAGATGAATTTATGAACTGTGTGGTTTTGGTGAACTGGATGAATTTCTCTGAGCCCCGTCTGGAAATGGAGATGATACACCTCCCTAACAACCTCCTCTCAGAAAACTTCTTGAAGCCAGGCACCATCCAGTACACATACAGTATCACATCATGAATGGCAGGTCTGTGGTGAAGAGGGCATGAAGCAGCCAGCTTGGAAGGGCTTATGAACAGTGAAACACAAGGCAGGCCAAAATGTTCACTGTTATCAGTATGTCTCAAGAGCTTGTTTTCCATCATGGAAACAGGAGGGACATCTCCAACCAGAAGCACAAGCTCATGGAGCAGGAAGTGCCAGTGAAAAACACTGTGTGCAGGGGGTCTCAGAACTCAAAAGCAAGTGCCAGTTGTGAGCTCTCAGCCTAAGCCTGGCTCAAAAATCTGAGGCGTACAGAACACAGTAATGTGTCTCTTTTCATATGTTCCACAGAACATACATACGACTAACCTTGCTAAAGGTCCAATTTATTCAATGCTCATTTAGTGTTCACTTCATTGGATGCTAAAGCACAACAGCCAAAATGCTGGGCCGAAAGTTATCTAGCAATAAAATATCTAAATGATTGATACATATGGTTTAGGGAGGCTTGGGACCTAAGGCAGCACATGGCTGGTCTGATGAGATCTTCATACTTTGAAGAGTCTCCTCCAGACTTCTATGTCCAACACTCAGACCTTTCTGTCGTTATTGACAAGGCCAGCTGCCAGCTCCAATGCGTACAAACACAGATTTAACCAGCAAGTGTGCAGCCAACTCCGAAACCAAAAGTGTTGGAAATGGCAGATCTGTTTGATGAGCAAATAATGCATGATCAATAAAGACCTGTTGAAATGAAACAAACAGAGAACAGTTATTTGCTGAATCTACTCTGGGGTAGATAGTATACAGACTGAATATTGGGAAACACAGTGCAGTGGTGTCAGGCCTAAGCAGTGTTGTGGAAAGATAGCGCTAATATTCTTGACTTATATGGGCCCACCTGGGCTGGGAATGAAGCAGGCTGAATGCAAAGAAGGCACTGCCTAGAGCTACCATGACTTATTGCCAAGGAAAGAAAGAATAATCAGGAATTGAATAAAAGGATACATGAGGCTTTGCAAATAATAATAATGCCTTAATGCACAATAGCAAAATGGTAGAAAAAAAACAAGTATCCATCCGTAGATGTATGGATAAAATATGGTATATTCATACAATGGAATATTATTCAACCTTGAAAGGAACTCTGACACATGATAAAACACAGACAAACCTTGAAGACTTTATGCCAAGTGAAATAGGGCAGACACAGAAGGCCATATACCATTCCATTTATATGAAGTATCTAGAGTAGTCAAATCAAAGTGGAATAGGAGGTACCAGGGGCTGGAGGAAAGGGAAATGGAAAATTAGTGTTTAATTGGTTCAGAACTTTAGTCTGGGAAGATGAAAACGTGGCTGGTGGAGATGGTTACACAATAATATGAATGTACTTAATTCCACCAGAACTTTAACCAAAAATAACTAAAATGGTTTAAATTTAACCAAAAATGGTTAAAATGGTAAATTTTATGTCATGCATGTTTTATTTAATTAATTATTTATTGGTACTGGGGATTGAGCCCAGGGGTATTCTACTTCCAAGCTACACCCCCAACCTTTTTTATTTTTGTTTTGAAATGACATTTTGCGGCATTGCTTGGGCCTTGTTAAGTTGCTGAGACTGGCCTGGAACCTGCAATCCTCCTGTCTCAGCCTCCCAAGTACTAGGATTACAAGCGTGCACCACCACACCTGGCTTGTTGTACATGTTTTACTAAAATAAAAAATTCACGTCTCATAGTATCTGTTCCATTCTGACTTGGATTTCCATGGTAAGTTGTCAACCTCTTCCATCATTTAGTGAATAACTTGGTGTGAAGGGTTGAATCTCATTTATTTAACACATTTCTCACCAGATCTGAGACAGTGGTTTTTGCAGTGTGGTCTGTGAACTCCTGGGGTCCCTGAAAACCCTTTCAAGAAGTTCAGAGGTCAAACTCTTTCCATAACATCCCTAAGATGTGATTCGCTGTTTGTTCCAGTGGTGTTATTTGCAGATGCCACACAAGCAATAGTGGCTACAAAACCACTGGTGTCATGGCTGGAATCAAGGCAGTGACCTCAGACTGCACTGATAGTCATTGTATCCTGGTGCACTCACAGTTTTAGAAAGTATGCACTTAAGAGTGTCCTTGATGAAGCAGAACAGATTATTCATTAATTAAATCTCAACCCTTGAGTGTACATCTTTTAAATATCTTGTGTGACAAAATAGGAAGTCTGTATGAAGCACTTCTACTCTGTCCTGCAGTACAATGGCTGCCTCAAGGAAAAGCTCTTGTGAGATTGAATGTCAAGATGAAATCGCTGCTGTGCTGTTTTCATGGAGTACCATTTTGACTCAAAAGCATGACTGATAGACAAATTCAGCTTATTCAGATGGGGCTATCTGGCAGATATCTTCTCAAAAATGGATGAAACAAGTCAGACTTTTCAAGGAAAACAATGGATGGTGTAATTGCCAAAGCTAAAATGTAAGTGTTCCAGAAAGACTAAAGATTTGGGACAGCTTCTGTGCACCACCATGAACCTGAGTGTTTCCCAACACTTACTAGTTTTGTGATGAAGTCAATGATTAAATAAATTAATGTGATTATTTTATGTTGTATAATTAAATGAGCCAATATTTTGAAAGGTCTGTGAGGCTGGTGAACCATATTTTTCAAATGGTCATCGCATCATACTCCAAAATTGTGCCTGGGCCAATGACCCATCAAAGTGCAAGATAGATGAATGAAGTTTAATACAATCAGGTACCACCAGTTTGCTGATATGTTTAGGTTTCATATCATAAACCTTAAGAAACTACCACTTGCTGAGTTTGGATATAGTATCAAAAAAGAAAATTTGCAATTTTCTGAAAAAAATCAATGATCTTCTGTTTTCCAGCTGAAAAATTTGAGTGAGGCAAGGTTTTCTTCTAAATTTGAACCCAAATGACATTTCACAACATATTAAATGCAGAAGCAGATATAAGAATTCACTGTCTTCTACTGAGTTAGGTATTTACAAAAGTATTGATACCATCCTTTTCTTTAATGAATTTTCTGTTTTGAAAAATAGTTATTTTGAACAAAAAATGTTTACGCTAACATGTGATTTACTGTCTCGTGCTAAATACATTATTAAATGTTATTTTAACATTCCTCAGTATTCATTTTTCATTGGGAGAGAGAGAATATGCATAAGCAAAAGCTCTTTGGGTTCCTCAGTATTTTTTAGGAGTAAAATAAGTCCTCAGATAAGAGAGTTTGAGGTCCTCTGATCTAACAGATAGTCTTCAGTACTTATCTTAGTATGGAAATATATACATGCCTGCATGAATGAATGAATGCACTAAAGAATGAATGTGGATTTTTCTGGCAAAAGTATAGCTATGAGTGGTGAAAAAGAAAGAGACAGGTGGTCAGAGAAAACTTCCAAACGATCACCCAAGGTAGGGTATTAGTGGTTCTTGACTGATTATATAGATGGATAAAATTTTCAAATCACTTTGGGGACCTACAGAAAGTGGCCAACTTTTTATCTGGTCAAATAATTAAATTAAAAAAATAACTACAAGTCTACTTTCACCATTATTTCATAAAACTCAAGGCATTTTAATAGGAGAGTGAAGGAGAGTATATAATCATGGTATAAAGGTAGTCTCTGCATTGAATGCTTTTAGCATTACTGTAAGTTTGATTCCTGTCCTTGGTTTTCTCACTCTGCCACAGCACTGTCCATGCTTCACCTTGTGTCAGACTTCATTCATAACCATCAATCTAGAGCAGGGCTCAGCAAACTTTTTTATTTAAAGGACCAGATAGTGCATATTTTGGGCTGTGAAGGCTATAAAGTCTCTGTGGCGACTTCCCACCTCTGCTGTCATAGCACAATAGATGCTTATACATTACAGGAAAGGGGAGAAAAAGCCTGATTGTGAATCATAATTTTATTTACAAAAATGAGTGGTGGCTGCATTTGGCTCAGGGCCAATTTCTGACCTAGAGAGCTGTGTAGAAGCAGATAGGGCTAGAGAGAACATTCTTGCTTGGTCACCAAGGGCCCTGGAATTGCCCAAACTGCAAGTATTACCATTTCCCTGGCAAATAGTTCAGGAAAGTCTTCCCAAAAAGCTGGCTGGTCCCCAGAGGGGCACTGAGCCTGTCTTTCCAGGCAGAAAAGGATATTCCAAAGCCATCAGACCTCCCTGGAAGGACAATGTTTAAGGACAGGGAGCATCATCACATTGGTGTCCAAGAACAGAGGCTAGGCAAAGAAATGGAGGAAGGAATGTTGGGTGACTGTCCCTCAGCAACATGGCAGATTGGAGTCTTTGCAGCAGGACCCCACGGATCTAGCTTATACATTACTGAATATACTTCCCTCCTACTCCACATGCCCATGTGAGAAATAGAGTTGCAGCTGGATACAGAGGTGTATTTAAATACCCCATTTTCAGAAACCCCCAAATCCATGACTTTCTTTCAGAAAAAAATAAATGAGTTCTCAGAAAGTGCACCTCCGACATAGTCTTCTCCCCTCTGGAGTACCCCACGCTGCCAGGCAGCCCTCTGCCAGCCACAGCACATCCTCCCCAGCTGCCAATCTGCCCGTCAGATCAGGGCCATGCGCATATGGAGGCAAAGGCAGGGGAGAAGGAGTCGCATCGTTTCTGCCATGCGAGCAGCAAAGATCTGAGCATATGGCCTGGAAGGCTCTCCAGGAATTTCACGGGACATTCCCTGCATGTTGAGACGGAGGCATTCAGGAACCTGGATCCCAGGAGGGACAAAAAGAAATTGCAGAAAACATTTGCCTGGGAGATATTTACAGCAAATGTGATAGAGTTCACATCTGCAAAATAAGGAACTCATTCAAATCATTAGGAAAAAGGTGAAAACCCCAACAGAAAACTGAGAAATGACAGGAACCAGTGATTCATAAAATAACCAGAAAGAACCACTATGCTTAAAATAAAATTAATCTTTACTGTTAATAAACAAGTGCACAGTGAAATTGGACACATTTTTACTTACGTTCTAAAAGAATGAAACTTAATGTTAGTGTGGGTGCAGCTAAAGGAACACTCTTTGTATATCCCTGTGGGCAAGAAAATGGGTACACATTAGCTGGAAATCATACTGGCAATGTGTACTGAGAATTATAAAAGTCCTCATAATCTTTAACTCAGTATTTTTACTTGTATGCATCTGTGTGGAATAAATTAAGACTATCCCCTCCCTTTGATGGAACATCTACCTCTATTAATAGAATTCATGTTGCTGACAGCTTTTCCTGGCACTTCCACAAATCACTTATTGTGTACTACAAACTAATATTCAAATGCCTCTTTTGTTTCTCCACAAATGAAGCTGAAAATTCATATACCCACAGTTTCCTTCCTATGAAGTATAGGTTTGGGGGAATACCCAAGCAAAACCTGGCATTGATTCATGAGTCAGACATCACTCAATCATTTGAATCTTACACACATCCTTCAAAATAGCCTCTGCTTCTCCCAGCTCAGTATCAACTTCAAATGGCTTCAGCCAGCCTGCCACCTATGCTGTCATCCATGTTCCCAGGAGATGTCACAGGATAGAGCCCAGTGGCAGGCCACCAGACATCCCCTTCCCCATTCTTGCTGATCTACTGAACAGCAAATGGAGTTGTTCAACTTGTTACAAATCTGCTGCATTAACTAGAGTTTAGACATAGCCCTTTGTCTTGGTACCTGGTAATCACGAAAGGTAATGTCAAACATCTTGCAGAAGGCAACAAAAGAATAGTTGAACAGGACAGGAGAGGACAGCACCTGCCCAAGTGGAATCCCCTGACTCCCTGGCACTGCAGCACTGGCTTCTAGTCTTCTACCCCTAGGACTCCTACTTCCTCTCTCTGACTTGCACCTTCCACCTTTCCCTCCAGGGCCCTGCTCATGGCTCCCTCTGACCTAGTTTTCAGCTTGTGTGAACTACCTTTGGCTGCAAGATGAGTCAAAAGTGGTCCAGAACTGGCACCCAGGCCCGGGTATTGGAGACTGGCTCTGCCATTTGCTACCTGCATACCACTGGAGGTGTCACTTAGCCTTTCTGATCCTACAATTCCTCATCTCCAAAATGGACACAATATACCCTGATCTTCCTGCCTGGAGGGTGTTTGCAAAGTTCCTCTGAGGGAGTGGGGAGTAACACGCCTCCCAAAGCTGATGACCACGTACACAGAAGCTAATCTGTTAGTGTGATCACAGCTGCTACTAATAAAGCTTATTCTTGCTCTTCTGTGTAAGGAAGGACAGTGTTTTTAGGATAAAGAATGGAAAAATTGACGCCCCCCAATGCACAGACCATGCTGCTCTGCAGGCTTCATCAACTTCATGTTGACACTGGAGAAATAATCTGACCACGATTCCAAAATCTTGAACCTGGCACCTACCTGGAGAGCCAGTCCAGCTTGTAGCCCTTGTGGCCAGGCACACCCGGGCCCTGAAATAGGGAAGAAGTGTGTGGAGGTCACATCACAGGTACCTGGGGTCTCATTCCTCCACACATCCCCAAATTGCTCTCCCTGTCACCAGCCTTCAACAATCCCCATTTGAGGGAACCCAAAGCTGAATCCAGGTGATGGGATTAGAAGCTGCTAAAATGTTGATTTTTTAAAAAAATATGTACAAATGAAATGCAAGGGAGCAAAACCATCCTTACAGCCTCCACTTACAGCTCATTAATACTGACTCAAGCAATTGGTCATAGTAGGTCAGCATTTGGGGGCAGTAGAGAAAGGAAATGTGTGCCTCGTCCACACTTCTGGGGGACCCTGTCTTGAGCCTGCCTGGGCCACCTTGAGTCCACTGCTCTGTTTTCAGGGATGGAACCTTACAGCCATCTGCATCTGTAATGTCTGTCTATCTATCTATCTATCTATCTATCTATCTATCTATCTATCTATCTCTACCTCTACCTCTATCTCCCTATCTTTCTCTCTTTCTCCCTCTCCCTCTTTCTCTCTCTTTTATTTATTCTGGTGTGTGTGTGTGTATGTGTGTGTGTGTGTGTGTTTCTAAAGATTGAACTCAGGGGAGTTCTACCTCTGAGCTACATCCCCAGCTCTATATTTTTACTTTTGTATTTTGAAATAGGGTCTTGTTAAGTTGCTGAGGGCCTTGCTCAATTTCTGAGGCTGGTCTTGAACCTGTGATCCCCCTGTCTCAGCCTCCTAAGCACTGGGATTACAGGCATGTTCCACCACTTCCAGCTGCTCCTTTCTCTTATGCCAAAGGGCAGGAAGCTCCAACTGTTGTTGGTGGTGACCTGCCCCGAGAGCCTAGAACTGCACCTGGCTCACAGCGGTGCTTGAAAAATCATACTGCCACCAAGGCATTTGTTGGATGAACAAACCAGTCCCCAAAGGGTTAACTGACTGTGCCTGGCTTCCCCAGCACTAAGTGGCAGGGGCTGAGGATGAAAGTGCTTCCTCCCTCCTCCCTCTGAGACTCAATTCATAGAATCACAGGATGTGCAAGACAAACAGACCTGCGCGCACCACATCCTCCTGCACATCAAAGTCCTTTGATTTCCACGGGTACTTTTCTTGGCAGCTATGCTCCACATGTTCAGTTACTCATCATTCAACAAATATTTGAGGAGTGCTTATTTTACACAAAGCAGAAAGTTAAGTAATACAACATCTCTGACCTCCAGATCCCTTTCCACCTGCAGCATCCTCTGGCACGAAGATGAAAATCCCACTGGGGTGGGCGGCCTGCCAGGGGCTTGAACCAGTCACATCCCAGGAATCTCAGCATTCTGTCCATGTTCCAACCCCGGTCAAGCTCTGATTTTCTGGGGAAGATATTTTGACCAAGTAGCTCCCTCCAGCCTAAGACCTGGAATCACACGTAGGGATGAGGGTGCAGCCTGTAGGTTGTGTCGCACCTTCCAGAATTGCTGAGAAGGGGCTGGAACCCCACTGCCCAGCTGGTGACAGGCCCTTCAGGGGCTCAGCTGGGAGCCTAGGATCCCCCAGAACTTAGGAGTGTCAACTTAGGTCTCTTTAATTTCTCAGAGTGACACAAATCAAACCTCAGAGTCACTTCTTCTTGTGTCCAGATTGAAAAACCAAGGTTTAGCTATCAGCATCCTTCCCGTGGAAAGAATTCAGGATGCCTTGTGACCATAAACAGATCAGTCCCTAGACACAGTTCAAGCAGAGGAGGTGAGAACTCAGGTCTTTGAACCACAGGTCTGCCTCATGCCAAAGGCCACCTGGAGACACAGAAAGGCCCTTTTTCAGAGGTAACATGAAGCTGTATAGTTTTACTCCAAGTTACATAAGTAGCTTCTCTCATCGGCATGTGGTTGAGAAATGGAGATTTTCAGTAAGGAAAGAATTAATTCTATGCTATGGTTTGGCCAGTAAATGTTTCCCAAAGGCCTATATACTAAAGGCTTGCCTGCCAGCACATGGTGCTACTAGGCAGTGGTGGAACCTTTAGGAAGTGGGGCCTAGTGGAAGGAAATTAGGTAATTGAAGGTGTGCCCTTTAAGAGAGTATTGGGACCCAGGCTCCTTCCTCTCTCTTTTTACTTCTAGCCACCATGAGTAAACAGGCCTCCTCTGCCACATGCTCCCAATATGAGGTACTGTGCTGCCACAGGACCAAAGCATTAGTGCCAAATGACCATGGACTGAAACTTCTGAGAATATGAGCCAAAATAAACCTTTCCTCCCTTTAGTTTTTTTTCTCAGGTATTTCATCACAGCAACAGAAAACTGACTAACAGTCAATTTGGGGATCATCACAATGATGGAATATCACAAACCCTATGAAAATCATGTCTTTAGAGAATATTTCAAGGCATGTGACAATATTCATGATGTAGTATTAAGTAGAAGGAGCGAGAGACCAAATTACATGTGCACAAGGAACTCTAATATTGTGGCTGTCTACTGCATTTCCTCCACTACTGGCATTGATTTTAAGAAGCACGCTTGCCTGACTTAATATTTCAGAAAAAAGTAATCACTAAATCAACTGTAAGAAATATCCTAATTTCAGAAAGATTAAAGTACAAAAAATGTACACCCAAAAAGAAAGGAAATGTAGCATAAATCTGTCGCACAAATGTGAGTGTGCACACATGTCAGTGTGCATATCTAAGATCAACAAGAAATACTTTAAACATTAATAGTAGTTATGTCTAAGGGGGATATTTTAATTTTTTTTACTTTTTTTGATACTGGGGATTGACCCCAGAATCATTCTACCTCCGAGCTACAGGGTCTCACTAAGTTGCTGAGGACTTTGCTAAATTGCTGAGGCTGGCCTAGAACCTGCAATCATCCTGTCTTAGCCTTCCAAATACTCAGATTACAAGAGTGTGCCACCAAGCTCAGCTTTTTTCTATTCTTTTTAGTATTTTTCAATTTTGTTTCTGATGTGTGTGTAGTGTGCACACTAATTTTATTCATCAGAAATGATAAGCTTTGTGTGTAGAAAATTAAAAGCAAATACACACACAAAAAATGCACTTGACTTTTTGACTTGCCCAGTGAGAATGGAAATTCCCCAGTCTCGACACTTTTTTTTTTTTAGCTCTTCTTTATTTTGTTATGTTTCCCCTCTGGTTTCTAGGCACGGTTTAACATTCCATCTTCCACAAACCCTAAGGAATCTCCCATGCTCCCTCCACTCTGCTGTGTGTTAACAGTGCAAACGCAGCTTCCACCAAGGTCTCTTGGAAAGTCTGGTACCATTTCTTGGTGCAGGGAACACAGTGTGTTTAAGATCCCACCGTGAACTACAAGCAAAGCCCTTTGTAAAAAGGACAACTAGGAAAAATCATACAGAATCCAGTGCTAAGGGAATCTTTGCTTTCCTTCAAGCAAATGGTATGTGTCAGATTTTTTCCCTAAAAATTGCAAATACTATCTTGACTGTATATTCTTTCCTTGTTTCCCTGCCTGCCAAGAAGTGCAATCAAATTTGAAATTCAACTACAAAAATGGTTGTTCCCTAGGGTGGGGCTATTTGTGTGTGTGTTTTTTCCTTTGGTTTTGATTCTTGAAATCAAATATTTGGTTTTATTGCTTGTATTCTTTGGTAAGAAGCTGCAAATCTTTGACAGAAAGGCCAGGGAATAAGTAAATATATATAATTATTCTCAGTGAAACTTTATTTCTCTGTCAAACCTTTCACTTCTCCTCTCCTGGTTCACACTGTATCTGATATATCAATAAATTTTGTCAGCTATACTTCTAAAACATGTTCCACATCTGTCTACAACACTTCCTCCCTGTCTCCACTGTCAGCCTCCTGCCCTAAGCCACCAGCATTCTCTCTGGAGAACAGCGACGACAGCTGGCCTTGCTATATCTTCTCTTGTCCCTCTTCTGTTCCCTGTATCCAGTCAAATAACACCTGAGACGGCCCCACTCACTCATCCTCTCTCTCATCACCCTGTTTTATGTCCCTTGTAGTATTTGCCATGTTTGAAAAGGTCTTCATATGTCTGCTTGCTTGTGTATTTCTCTCTCCTCGTCCCCATCCCCATCCCCATCTTGTCCCACACTTCATCCTTGGTACCCAGGACCACCTGGGATGTGGTGAGTCCTCAGCGCCTGTTGAAAACAATTAAAATCTGGCTCACTTCCAGCATCCCCTGGCCACAGTACTTGCACAGAGCTTTGACTCCTCAAGCATGTGTCTGCATTTTGAAACAATGAACAAAACCCCATATTGTGGCCCGCCACCTCTCAGCATCGGCTCAGGGAACCCGTCTGCAGTGGGGAGTTTCCATCCCTGTGCCTGGTAGGAGGCTGGAGTGAAAGGCTGAGAGGGAAGGAGACTGTGGCTAGTAAGAACCTGCTCAGGGCCATCTGTCAGCAGGATTGGGGACTGTGGAAAGGTCCACAGAGGCCTGCGGCCCCACAAGTTGTCCCAAGGATGTTTCTTTGTCCCTTGTGATTAATTCGTTTTCCAGACATTCAAAAATCACATTAAATTTTCTTGCCCTGAAGGAGAAAAACTTCCTAAAGAGACCTCACATGCTCTAAGAGACATGTTCTCAGAGATGACTTTTTCTCTAAGGCAGTGAGAAACCATGTTCTTCTTTTCTCTAGTTGTCTCCTCCCCTGAGATTTGGTCACATAGGTCCAACTAAAGCAGGATCTTTTACTCTCAAATGTCCTTCTTGATGAGGTGACTTCCTGGCTCTGCCGCCTGCAGGATCTCTCTGCTCTTCACCTCCTTGGCCCAGGGACTTTTATTCTCTCTGGTCTAGAAAGACATTTATTGGGTACAAGGTAAAACTCCCAGCCCCCTCTGGCTTAGTCCATTTTTTATTGCTGTAGCAAAATATATAATGCTAGGTTAATCATAAAGAAAAGAGGTTTATTTGGCTCACATTTCTGGTGAATCAAAGTCATGTGCTATCTCATGAGGGCCCCCAAGCTGCATCACATCATGGCAGATGGCATCACTAGCGGGAGTCTATGCAAGGGGCTCGCAGGATGAGAAAGGATGCCAGAGACTGGGGAAGGGCCAGGCTCACTCTTTCATATCAACCTGCTCTCACAGGAACTAATCCACTCCTGTGAGACACAGCCCATGGAGATACCAGCATTAATCTCTTCACCAGGGTGGATGGCCCAATCAACTTCCACCAGGCCTCACCTCTTAAACGTCCCATCGCCTTTCAATAGTGTTAACACTGGGGACCAAGCTTCCGTCACATGAACCTTTAGGGCTCATCGAAACCATAGTGCCCTCCCAAAAGAAATTCCACACAGTTATTCTAGGGACTGTGATTGATCCCTAATTCCTCATTATGTTACCTATTCTTGGAGTCACCAGTGCAAATTGAGGCCAAGATATAGCCTCATGTGACCTGTGTTTCCAACTAAATATGCAAATATTTAGTTTATATAGTTAATATTTACTCCTATAACTAATTTCCCTGGGAGACTATTGGGCAGTGTGGCGGGCCTGAGGGTATAAGCCTGAAAAAATATCCTTCAACCTTTGTGTCCTAGAAATCTCAGCACTTGGGGAAGAGTCAGAGCAGCCAGAGAAGAGTGCTGGGGGCAGCCCCTCTCACCTTGAGGATGTGGAGGAAGTGGGGTGCCATCAGGGCCACTGCTTTGTCCTGCTGATGCCCCAGGTTTGGATATTTGGGATCTCAGAGCATTTGGTATATGAATACCAAGTAGCTTCAGAGCCCCCACCCTGCCCTTAGCCACTACTCACTGCCTAGAACTCCAGGGAATCCTGGAAGGGACTCCAATTCAGGATGACTGGTTTTGGGGCACTCTGGAAAGTTCTAGGAGATTAGTCCTAAACATATTTTGTCCCCATTGTGCAGCTAAGGAAACTGAAGCAGAATAGGGTGTGCAGCAGCACAGAGACCAAACAGAGCCCTCTTGTTTCTCTCCGCCTCTCTCTGAGACCACACTGAATCTGAGTATACGATTTCTATCCCCCACTTAGGTTCCTACAAGGCCCAGCTGAAATCTATGTCATACACATGTATGAAATATTTAAGCCTCTCCCGAGAAGCCTCGTGTCACTTCTAAATCAATTTATTCTAATCTAATCTTCATCTGCCACGGTTTTCTGGGCCAGCGCCATCAAGGAGACCTCTTGGCAAGTCAAAGAGACTGCAAACATACAGAACATTTGTTTTTAATGGTTCCTCCACAGCCAGCAGTTTCCAATATGGCAAAGTCCAAGCACGTCATGAAATATGATGGGTCCTTGGAAATGACCCCTGATGTACCCAGGGATCTGTACAGACGGGTGCTCGCCAAAGTGCGAGCATAAAGTTGTCAGGATCCCTCGAGGCTGAGGCAAGTGCCAAGGTGAAGTCAGGAAGATCAAGGTGCCCAGCCAAGAGCAGAGGGAAGGCTGGGAGAAACCCTGGCAGAAATGCAAGGAACAGCAGACTCCCTGTTCCTGAGTGGACTTTTAACAGCTTCAGCCATAAAAGGCGTGGTTTGTTCCATCTCAGGGCCTCAGCACTATTCACTTCCCCAAGCTCCTTTTATTTTGATAGGAATGTTCCCGAATGCAAAAAACAGCCTCGTCTTGCTTTTCCATCAGGCAGAGCCGGTGAACTCGGAAGCCAGTGGTCCCAGGACACAGGAAGCCTAGGGGTCCTGCTTGTGGAACTAGAAGCTATACTACAAACTAAAACTGCTACTGTCAACCCCTCCTAGCCCAAATCCTCCTGGTCCCATACCTGGGCCAGGCATGTCCAGCACAGATGTGCACCCCCAGGGTCCTTGATGTCAAGCCTGGTGGTCTGGCCAAAATCAACGTGGGTCAGCCCCACCAAAGGCCAGGCTCCTTCCATGTAGAATTCCTGCAACACAGAATCCCTCCAATGTTCCCCTCTGGGGGAGGCAATTGCAGTCCCACCCTGAAACCCATCTGTGAGTGTCTGCACAGACTGACAGGAGCCCTGCCCCCCCCCCCCAATATAAGTAGGAATGTAATATTCCAGAATGTAGGTGCCCACAGAACCAGGGAAGGAGGACTGGAGTTCAGATCTCATCTCTGATACATCTTATCTGTGTAATATCAGGAAATTACTTTCCCTCTCTGTGCCTTAGTTTGTCTATATGAAAAATGGATACAATGATCATAATCCCTAACCTAAAAGTAAAAGTGATGGTTCATAGAGAGCACTCCACACACTGGCTTGCTCTAGCAAGGCTCCACAGGTGGCAGCCATCCTGGATGTCCCTCTGGGGCACGAGATCTGATTCTCCTCTCCTTCAGAGGTACACAGAGGACATGCATGCCATTTGCACTCAGTGGCCATTTAGCAGTGACCTGCCTCCTCCAGTGTAGAGTGTGTAAGAACAGGCATGGTTTTCATGGGCTCTCCCCCTCCTTGGTGAGCCCTGAAGCCACTTGTTTCAATGATAGCATCACTAGATGGCAGGGACTTCACCATCCTGGGTCTCCGTGGATCAGAGCCCTTTGGCAGCCCCTGCAGGGGCTGACATGTGAGCCAGAAATAAGACTTTCCTACGTTAAGCCATCTAGACTGATCACTTGAGTACAAGTGACACATACACCCTCCAGTGCCCCTGCCCCAAATCAGGTCCAGGCCTGCAGTCTGCATTCTGCATTTGATACCTGGGGCTTGGCACCCTGCACTTTCTGTCTCCTCTCCTCCCCTGTGGTGAGCTGCAGCCTTTAGTCACCTCTACCCTGTCTCCCTTTCCTTCCTGCTGGCCCTCCATGACTGAGATCTGAGCAGGCTTGAGCAGGGACCTGGGTGAAGGGCAGCAGGAGAAGCCAGGCAGGGAGTGTGCTGTGTGGAACTCCAGATGGAACTGGCCCAAGAGGCCCAAAGCACTCAAAGCCCAGGGCAGCAGAGGGGCCAGCACAGGCTGGTTGCAGCTGTTATAGCCTGGCCCACTTTCTCAGCACCTGGTTCCTAACCACGCTTCCAAGGAGAGGAAGAGAAAGGTCACACTCACATCTCCTTTCCTCTGAATCAGCCGGGTTTTCATTCCTCCCTTGGGATTTGGAAGCTAAAAACAGGCAGAATCTCCCACAGGGATGTAGAAAGTCAGAGCAGGAGGGGCAGTCCACCCTCACTGAGGGTGGACAGAGGAGGAAACTGAGGCCCAGAGAAGGGATGGGGCTTGTCCAGGTGTATGGAAAGGCAGTGATGCACACAAGACCAGAATTGGGCTGTCAGAATAAGCACTGAGCACAAACACCATCACTCATGATTATGGAATTCGAAGTCGGCTTGTCCACAGCTGGGTAGTTTGGCCAATGAGCTAACTCACACTGATCCAGAATATGATGCCCATTCTCAGAAGACTACAGGTTCCTCCTAGTCAAATAAAGAACCCAGAGAGTCCCCCGGGGTGCTATGCCTGCCTGGGTACCTAACAGTGCACGAGCTTTCCATACTTCCAGAGGGTCCCCTGCCTTCACACACCCCCCCCCCAGCTGCTATGGTCTCTGATTAAGCTCTGAGTCTAATACAGAAATGAAATAATCAAAGACTATGAGGCAGGGAGGAGTCCTAGAGGCTGTGAACAATCAGCCACACTGAGTCTCTTGGTGGCCTTCCTACCAAGTGGTTGTGGAGCCTCTGTGGCGGGTCACCTGCTTGCCCCAGTGGTGGTAATTCCATGTTGGACTTTGCCTCACTGTCTGAATGCCATGTCCCCTCTGTGTCCAAGATCTGCCCTTCAGGGCCATACTGGGCCATACTGAGCCTCTCTGCCCCTTGACTATCCTTCTAGCATCAGAGTCCTTCGTGAGCCTTCTCCTTGAAAGGCTGGGTGGGCCTGGCAGTATCTGGTGACTGCAGAGCTGGGAGGCCATGCTTCTTGCTTGGGTGTGTGGGTAAGGTGACCTGCTTGTCCTGGTTTGGACTTTCTGTTTTAGCACTGAAATTCCCACATCTCCAGAGACCTCTCAGTTCTGACAAAACAGGGGATGGTCAGATGCCATCTGTGGTGAGCAGGGTTAGAACTGCTCCCATGTCTCTGCCTCCTTAGGACAGCTGGCTAATTAGAGCACGCATCTTTTAGGACATTGGAGGAGCCCCCAGAGGACAAGCAGAGACAGGAAAGACCTCAGCATAACACAGCACACTGTCGCTTCCTATCACCAGCCAGCTCTGTTGGCTATGGTGGTCAAACATCTCCAGTACTGGTTAAACCTTGTCCTCAGAAATCCTGGCTGACTCCACACCATTGCCATCTTTCTGCATTTCTCTTCAGGTGTCTAGTACATTGACCAAAACAAGTTATGCAGCCAAGCCCAAGTTAAGTGGCATGGAAAACTTTTCTGCCCAGGATGAAGCATGGCAAGCGTGTGGATGAGGACAGGGGCAGATAATTGGGGACAACCATTCCATCTCCCACAGGCAGAGAGATCCTTGTGCCTGAACACAGACGATGTAACTCCTTCCTGGCTCCTGGATCTCCCCAAGGAGCCCAGTTCCAGGGCCTAAGACCTCCTCTACTCTGACCTATCCAGCTCCTCACACACATATGTGTGCTCCCATATCTCGTCATATGTATGGCTTCAATTTCCTTCCTTTCCTCCTTCTTCTCTCCCTCCTTCATCTAGCAGAGGCATCTGGAAAGGGAGGGACAACCTTGCATCAGCTGCATCTACATCTTGACCAGAAGTCTCCTGTTGCCAAGTAAATTTCAACATACCAGACTTTGCCTGGCAGGATCTCTTGGATGCTGGTCTATCTGATATATTCCCTGCTGCCTCTAATTCTGCATCCTGGCCCTGTTTTTCATGTATCTATAACCCAAATGTCAGCTAAGGCCTTTGAGCCCTGAATATTTAGGCTGGCTCAGCTGGAACTTCCAACTCCAAGATCTGAAAAAGCTCACAGATCCCTGCCCTTGACTTCTTCCCACTCCCAGCAGGATCCTGCAAACATCTCCAGACCAGCCTGCTGCTCCCAGTTCACTCAACCAGCATGTCATAAATGTTGTAACTATGCTGAGGCCACTGTGGGAAGCACAGGGCCACACTACAAACCTCACTGCCCATGAGCTGCACCTCTGGCCTTGGTTCCTCCACACACCCCCTTCCTGGTCCCTCCCCACAAACCCCCTCCCTGCACCTCCTATGGGGTCCACCCACCTTCACTTGAACCATGGGAATCTTAACTTCTGCTTCTAGAGAAATCAGAGGGAATGCTTCCCTCATCTCATTGTATGTCAATTACTTCTGACCATGTTTGAGGTCCCAGGGCTGTCTCCCCAGCCACCCAGCAAGTTTCTGGGCTCTGATCCCAGTTAAGTGCAGTAAAGCACAAAGAATGAGTAGAGCTATAAGGGAAAAGAGTTTAAAAGACCTTCATTGCTTTAAAAATTATGCAGGCTGACTCATCCTGTATCTCCAAATTTATGACTTCAGTCTCCACAATACAGAAGAAAAAGGAAGCCGACCTTGTACCAGGCTGATGCCCGCCAGCCTGGCTCCCAAGGCAAACCCCGAGTTAGCCCCCAGTCGATCAGCTAGGGCTGGACCACAGACTCAGGGGCAGCATGGAGCTCAGAACCTGCAACCTGGATTCAGGTCCTGGCTATATAACTCAGAGGTCGACTGTGCCTGGACAGATTACCCACTCTCCAAAGACCCCATTCAATGCCAGGGTGACATTCATTGAGCAAAAATATTATGGAAAGTACATCCAAGAAACATCATAAAGGCAGGTGTCTCAAACCCCCCAAAATACTGCCCCATTATGAGAAGCCAGAGGGATGGAGTATAGTTCAGTGGTGGAGCACTTGTCTGGCATGCATAAGCTCCGTGTTCCATCCCCAGAACAGGAAAAAATGAGATACTAGGCCTCCTATTTGTTGAATTCAGGAAATTCCTGCTGATTTCAACACACCCCTCAGTAAATCCCTAATAAGGAAGGCGATCACTGTCACAAAAACCACATGTCTCATCCCCAAGCCAACTGAAATGAATTTTTGGATGGGCCGCATTGGTGGTACATGACAGTTACCTCCCTCCCTGGCAGAGATAACCGGGAGGGTGGCTCTGCTTTCTACTCCCCAGGTTCTGGGTGCCTGGCAGCTGTGGCAGGAGGACAAGAAGGTTCTAGCAGCTGGGCTAAGGTCAGGCACAGAGGCTTGGGCTCAGCAGAGACAGCCAAATGCCCAACCCAGCTGCCATCGCACAGGCCTGCACAGGAGGCAGACACTGGCTGCCAAGTGCAGCTCCCCCTGCAGCTGTGAGCCAAGGCCTGGTCTGCCATCCACTGCTGGCTCTCCCTCTCCTCCCACCCAAGGCTCTCTGAGCTTCTCTGCCTCCATCGCCTCCCTCTTTCCTATTCCTTTCCTTCCTCTTTGTCTTTCCCTGTCTATTCACTCCCTATCACATCCTATGTCCCTCTCTTTTTCTTCCTCTCTGTTTCTCAGCCTCTCTGACAAAGGTGGGGGAAGAGGATATGAAGCCCTAAAAAATTCTAGATAAAATTGAGATGGAATCCTCTGTAGTTTAAATATTTCCATCCCCCCACAATGTATATGTTGCCCCTGACCCCCAGTGCCATAGTATTGAGAGGTGGGGCCATGAGGAGGTGGGATCTACACAGTCAGGGCAGAGTTCTCATAAATGGAATTAGTCAGCGTCCTTACAAAAGAGGTCCAGGGGAGTTTGCTTAACCTTCCAACCATATGGAAACATGCAAATGGTGCCATCTATGAACCAGAAAGTGTACCTTCAGCAGACATCAAATCTACTGACACCTTGATCTTGGACGTCCAGCCTCCAGGACTGTGAGTGATAATATTTTGTTGTTCATAAGCCACCAGGCCTATGGTGTTTTGTTACTGGAATGAACTAGGAAAGATTCCATTCCTTCTCATTCAAGACAGCCACAGGAGGCTGGGATCCTGGCAGTAGGTTCAACTTTGGGGTTAGGAGAAACACAGGACCATGGATTTCTTTACATTGCTTGAACCCGCGATTCTCCTATCTCATCCTCCCAATTACTAGGATTATAGCTGTGTGCCACTGTGCCCAGCCTATGGATCTCTTTAAAAACTTCCTCAAGCAGGAAATCAGGGCCTTGCTCTGTGCTCCCAGGGTGAAGGAATCCTAAACGTAGTTAGTTCTCATCCACACCACAAAGATTCTCTATTCAATATTATCTGGGCCATTTCTTATGTGCTGAGGCTAGGGATGAGGAGGCAGGAGGCAGGGCCCCACTCTGACAGGGAAGGGGCTCAGTGAACTACTACACACTCAGATGTGTCCTGTAGCCAAGGAGAAGCCAAAGACTAGGGCCAGGAATATAGGTCCAGCAACTTACACACACTGGAGACACAAACTTGGAGCTGAGCCTAGGAAAATTGTGTTTATCAGCTTTCTGTTACTATGGCAAAATACCCAAGATAATCAACTTAACAAAGATAAAGGTATATTGTGACTCCCAATTTCAGTCCATAGTCATCTGGCCCTGTTGCTTGGGCCTGTGGCAGTGTAGTACATCATGGTGGGAGCGTGCTGTAGAGGAAGCCTCTTCACCTCATGGTGGCCAGGAAGCAAAGAGAGAAGGGAAGAAGTCAGAGTTCTAATATCCCCTTCAAGGGCACACCCCCAATGACCTAACTTCCTCCCACTAGGCTCCACCTCCTAAAGGTTCCATCACCTTCCACTAGTGCCACAGACTAGGCACCATGCCTTTGACACGTGGGACTTGGAGGACACTTCAGATCCAACTATAACACTGATGTAGAATTTCTAGGGTGAAAAAGAGGAGATTCTGGATAGTGTTTCTGGGGAACAGTGAACATTTGGTCCAGCCCAAGAACAGGTGAGCGAAGGGACACAGCAGGGGACAAGACCAGGACTGGGACTTGAGATCGCTCCCCGCGGGAAGAGTTTCCCAAAGTGGAAACAGAGGCAGCCCTTGAATGCTGGAAACCTCAGGACCAAGGTTGGAAGGTCCTTGTCCAGCTGTGAGATAAGGAGGGCCGGCCTCTCCCTCTCCTTACCTTCCAAGGAGCAAGAGAGATGAAGAGAGGCCATGTGGACATCACTATCTGCCAGTCAAGGAGGAAGGCGTTGGCTCGGCGTTCCACCAAGGCCTCATTAGGATAAAGTGGCTTTGTATAGGGGATTGCCATGGACCACACAGTGGGCTTAGTTTCTAAGTGAAGAGGAAAACTTTATTTTAACATGATGTGGGGAGGAGGTGGCAGCTGTGAGGCCAAAGGACATGGCATTACTGAAGGATGAAATAAAAGTACTACTTTTGACAATTTGACTTTATCCCCACTCAGGGGCCTCCCCTGAGCCTGCCCTGCCATGCTGATGCTTGCCAGTCACATACCCAGTGCGGTGTTCCCCCATTGCTCCAAAAGGGCTCTGAGACCTGAAGAATGAACAGATAGCCAAGATTGTCATTATGCGACTGGGGAAACTGAGGACAAGATGACGGAAGATGGTAGCTCAAGACCACAGAATAATCTAAAACTAGCTCCATGATGTATCTGAGCATCTGTCTCCCTGGAGGAGCTGCCACTTCTGGTTGACTTTGGAGGTCAGAGGAGGCCTACGAATGGATCTTGAGGGGGAACCAGTGACCTGAATGTCATCTGCACCCAGGAGGGGCTGGGAAATCCAATGGCAGAACAGAGCCTGCTTCCGAAGCCACCTCTTGTGCCATGACAGGTACCCGTCACTGTCACTCTAACCACCACTTTGGTCTGTTCAGCTATCCCGTGAGAAAAATCACCATCATGTCTGCATCCCAGACAAGGAAACTGAGGCTCAGGGAGGAGAGGGACCCTGCGTGAATTCTACAGCAAATTGGAACCTCCCAGCTCTGAAGCTTATGGCTTTTGTTGGCTCTGTCACATATGCATGGATATTTGCACTTGCACTTTGTACACATGAAGTGGGCCAGGATAGCATGTGTGTGTGTGTAGTGTACACACACACACACATGCACACACACACACGCATGCTCACATGCACGCACACACACACACACACACACACACACACACGAAGTTTTTAAATCTCTATTAGCTCTCCCTGGCCTGTGTTACACAGAAAATTAGCAGATTGGTACAGTGACTAATCCCTTTCATTCGGATGCTAGCAAATGACAGGATTGGTCTCCATCACTGCCACAGTAAACCCCAGGGCTCTCCCTGGTGCCTCGAATCAGAGTCACGATGACCCACTTTCTCCAGCTAGTGCCTGTCTCCAGGCTGCTTTGGCTGGGAAACTGTCAGTCTGGTAAATATCACAGGCTTATCAGGGCGGGTTCTTGCTTCCAAGGTTGCCCCTTTTTGACTGCCCAGCCTGGCTTATAGGACCAAGCCCCAGGGTTCTGCCTCAAATTCTAGAATTAGGCCACACACACACACACACACAGAAAGGGCTTGTCTGCCCAGTATGCCCGTGTCCACAGAGATGCCCAGCACAGATCCACAGGCTCAGTCCCTCAACTGCATTTCCCCGATGCCCAGTCTGTACCAGGCACCAGCACTCAGGATAGGAGCTTGACTAGATGCAGGCTCTGCCCTCGGGAAAGGAGATGTTCACGAAAACAAACCAGAAATAAACAGCGGGGCAAGCCAAGTGTTCTCTGAGCACAGAGGAGGGAACAATGAATTCTGCCAGGAAGATCAGGAAAAGCTTCTCAGAACCCTCTGGAGTGGAGACTGGAATTCAAATCAGGCTGTGTCGCATCAAGAAGTAAGGAAGGGCAGTGTAGGGGAAGACAACAAAAGGTGAGAGCAGGGAAGCCCGGTGCTGAGCGGCCATGGGCTCCAGGAGGGGAGGCCATTGTCCCCTGGGCAGGTCAGAGGCAGCTCAGTGGAGTTTTAAGCACAGGAGCTGCGAGATCCAGGCAGCCCATCCATTGTCTCTGGCCTCCCCTTAGACTGTGGCTACGCTGCAATCCTCATGGCTAAGCCTTTTTCTACCCCACCCCCTTGTGATTTCCCTCCCTGCCCACAGCAGCCCAGACCCTCTTCTTTCTCTTCCTAGAATTCTATTTCATATAGAGTATGGAGCATTTTCTCTCAGACACCAAGCACTTCTCAATAAGAGTGTTAATAACAGCAACCCTCCTTCCAGGACACTTACTTGAGGCAGGAGAGGGGGAAGGAAGCCCTAAATGCCCCAAGGCTGGTGCCTCTAGGGCACAAAGTCAGCCTTTCAGGTGTACTCTCTGAGGCTAACCTTTGGCCTGAAGCCTCCAGAAGCCAAGGTCTATGGAGACAGCTGTGTGGGCCTCTATGTGGCTAGGGAATATGGCTACTTGACCCTTCCCAGAGCAAAGGATAGCCATATCTAAGACCCTCAGGTTACTTTAGGGGACGATAAACCACCTCTGAGATTTGAGCCAGAGTGATAACTATGAGCAGGTGACAGTAAAAGCTGTGCAATTCTGCAAGCCCTCCTTGCCATAGTGGATATGTGGACATGGAAGCAAGAATGAGAACAGGCTGAGGAGGCAGACACAGGAGAAGCTTTGGTACCTCCTTGCTCAGTGACTCACACACAGGAAAGCCCTGCAGGTGCTTCGGGCTGGGGTGTTCTGGCCCTTTTTGATGGGTGGCCATGGGCCCCGAACATCTTTCTGGTTCTAAGACTGTAGGGAACCAGGATGCACCATGAGGTTCCTGGAGAAGGGATCGACTGCTTTCTTAAATCACCTTTTGTAATTTTAGCACAATGAGACAGTGCATTCAAAGGCATACTTTGACAAGCCAGGATAAATGTAAACTGCTAGGCAACCACCACCACCATTAGGATTCAGAGAATTTCCTTTGCTCCTCCCCTTTGCTTTCCATCTCTCTCCAGCTCTGGCCCCAAGCAGTTGCACTCTGCTTTCTGTCACTACAGGTTACATTTGACTTTTCTAGTTTCATTTATAGATGGCCCCTGACTTATGATGTTTTGCTTGTGATTTCTACTTCACACTGGTGCAATAACAATATGCTCTCAGTAGAGATTGTACTTCAATTTTTGAATTTTGCTCTTATCCCAGACTGGCGATAATTCAGTACAGTCCTCTCTCAGAATGCTTGTTACAAAATGAAAACCCATTTTCCTTACATTATAAAGGCAACAGAAGTCCAGAGAGATAATTAGACAACCCAAAGTCACACAGCAAGCTACCAACAGAGCAGAGACTAGAACCAGATCCCTTGTCCCCATCCTAGGATCTTTCTATCACTTCTAGAAGCCTCCTTCTCCTCTGATCATTCTCTCAGAGCCAGAGCAAGGGGAGGCAGCCTACAGGGAACCAAAGAGACTCACCCTCTTCTCATGGGGAGCCAGCAAGAAGCCTCATCGCGGACACAAGCCTGAGTGCCTCCTTCTTCAGAAGCTGTGACTTGAATAATTGCCTCTTATCAAAGCCCAGACTGGGCCTAGGTAGCAAATGGGACCACTTGCTCCTGCCTCCTTTCCCCAAGGTGTCACTTGGTTTCCAGCCCTTGAGATGCCCTGTCTGCTAAGAGAAGGTGCAGAGCAGCCATCTCCTCGGGTCGCTCTTGACTGTCAACCTCCCTGTAAATGGGAAACCATTGTACAGTGACATTTAAAGAAGGCTCTACTACAAATCCCAGCTCGCATCCCTACCACCTACCCATTCCTTTGGTTATTGCAGGCTCCAATGTCAGAACTAGAGGAGGACACTTGAGCCAGAAAGAGAGGGATGCTCTTGCCAAAGCTTGCACATCAAGCAAAGAGAAGAGATGTGATTAAAGCCTAAGATCTCCCACTCCAGGCCCTGTGTTGTTTCCTGCATCCCACCATAGCTCTCCAGAAGAAAACATTAGAAGCACTCCAGGTCCCTGCCTAGCTACTTGCTGCTGGGCCAGGGAAGAAACCTCCTCTGACTGTATTTCCTCCCTTCCTTTGTTGGGACACACATCGATCACTGACATTGCTCTGACTGGTTCATCAGCAAGGAATTTCACACAGGGGACTTGGAGAAGCTGGAGAAGTAGGTTGTGGGTTCACCTTCCAAGAAGGAGTCCTAGAATGTAACTCCAGAACCGGTGCTCCAGAGGAGCTGCTCCCTCCACCATAATCAGAAAGCTGAAGGCCCCAGCTGCTGTCTCAAAAACCCACATCATCTCTGCCAGGATGGAGATAGGATACATCATCCCTGATGCTGGCTGTAAGATAATACTGCCTCTGAGCCCAAGCCCAGATGGCTGGGAGAGAAGTATGGAAGCTAATTTGTGATACCTACCACAGGTATCTGTAGCTCTCTGTGGAGAAGATACATTCCTTTGGCTATATTAGAAAAATCCCCTAGACCTAGCATTCAAGCTGGTGCAGAGCTGCATTGTATTTGCTTTGAGCCTGTGTCTTGGGCTGTAAACTAGTAAAAGCAAGTGATATGCCAGGCAGAGCTTATAATGGAGCAGGAAAACTGGACTCACACCCAAACTCCTCCAAAATGTGCAGAGAGGGAAAGAACAAGGACTTCAGAGACTTCCACTGGGATATGCTTCCTGGCTGGACTCTGTACCCAGGTGGTACCTGGTAACACCCTTCCTGCATCTTGTTTCCACACTATGCAATGAGATGATAAGAAAGGCACCCAGAGAGTGCTTAGAACAATGCCCCTCATAGAGACAGCAGTTAACTAATGTGAGCTGTAATTGCTCTTCTTAATTTTCTTGTCCTGTGACTTAACACAGATTATTTCAAGTCTCTGAGCCTCAGTTACCTGAGCCTATATCATGATTTATCAGCCTACGAAATCTGGAAATTTGAGGCCAGGCAGCTCCTTATTGCTGTGTATTGTAGGATATAAAGCAACAACCTGGTCTCTGACTACTAGATGCCACTAATAATACTCTCCTCTCTCCCCAGCTGTAAAAATAATAGTACCTCTAGATATTGCAAAGTGTCCCCTGAGGGACAAAATCACTCTGATTGAGAAGCAGAGCTTCAGAAGTTGGGTAGTTTTATTTATTCACTACCAGATTGTGTACATGAGGCAGGGATGTGTCAGTTATTTGTAACCTAGAGGTCATCTGGGTCACTCTACCCCCTGAGTGTTAAAATTTGCTCAACTCTATCTCGTATCCTATAGGAGGCTCAGTGTCCTCCCCAAGATGTGTCAATTGTTTTGGTTGACATTCATGATCACCTCTTGCTCTGATTTCCTGTTTCTGAAAAGTGATTGATGTCCCTACTTTTATCTTTGTACTTGGGGTGGTCCCTGTTGTGGAAGATGGATATTTTTCCTTTATTTCTCCAAAATACTGCTCAAAGAAGGCAACTGAGCACCCCAGGTCTCATACTGAGATCAAGATGATAATAACCCAGTCCAATGGGCCACTGGGCTTGAGTCTAGTTCTCCTGGTTACTTATCACTGAATGCTCCCGTTCCTCCCATTTCTACAGGTTGTTCTGACCTCCAGTCTTCCTCTAGGTTTCCCATCTGAAGATCTTCCAGGAGAAGCAATGCAGCATATTTGCCAGCTGCTCAGGCTCAGGGTTCAGTGTCCAACAGAACCACCACCATGGCTTTGGGGCTCTATGAGGACTAAGCTGCTGGGGATGGGGGCACCCTCCTCGATATCATCAAAACCATCACACCCACTAAAATCCCTGATAAATGCAGACCATGAGATAATACAAGCAGATTTATAACCATGTCAATGGACTCCCAGGCAAGAAGGGAAAATCCTCCCATGCCAGAAATGAAAGAAAATTCAAAGCCAGAGTAGTAAACAGGAGCTAATGCCAAATGACCCACAGAGGTATAAAAGCTGCCTAAAATTGCTCCTTTTTAGTACCCAGGAGGGATGAGGGGGCGAGACAACGGGCCTGGTACACAAAACAGGTTCTGAGTGATCTTTCTGTTCAGAGCCAGGAGCCTGAAATCTGTCCCTTCTGTGACATGAAAACAGAAAACCACCACTCACCACTCACAAAAGTGGGCCTGCCTCCTCAGGCCATGAGTAAAAGGGAAACACCAGAGAGAAAAACGAGCTCTAAATCTGCACCATGTGCAATGGAAGACCCCAAAGCTGCACCACCCACCAGGTACAAGACCCTGGGGGAAAATAATAACTATAAAACCTGCCCGTGTGCAGTGGATCCCCCCGGCTAGAGAGGAGGTGAAAGTGAGCACCACATCCCCCAGATGGAACCAGCACCTGCAGAAGATGACCGTGGAGTAAAACCAAGCAGGCAGTTGAGAAAAGAGGAGGTCAGAACAAAATCTCCAACTATGTTCCATAAGAGTTGTAGACAGAGATGTAGAGGATGGGGGAGATCATATCTAAGGAGATACCAGATGATGGTCCTCCAAAACTGAAGATACATATGGATTCTTATAGCAAAGATACAGCCTGAGTTCCAAGCAGGATAAACATCAACAAAATCTCACATTTAAAGAAGGGAATCAACACATTGGAAACTGATAAATCAAGTGCTAGATGTGGAGGGATAATATTTAAGGTATAAGAGAATAAATAATGATATGTCAAAATAAGACATGGGAGAAAATGAGGTGGAAGTAAACTAACTTCCTTGTTTCTATGATGGGAAAAATCTCTTAAGTTACAATTCAATAAGACATAAAACAAAATATTGTGTATAGTTTTAAGGGAATCACTAAAGGAGGTATAAATACTCCACAAACTTTCCAAATTATTAGAGAAAAAAACACATAAAGCAAACCACAGAAATTTAGACCAGGAAGTAAAAGACTTCTAGAGAAAACATTAAAATATGAAAGCATAATATAAAATAATATGACAGAACTGAGGCCAAATGTACCCTGTCATATCATTAAATATAATGGGATAAACTCATTTATTATTTAGAAATATTCTCATTTTTGGATCAAAGAGTAAAAAAACAACATAGGCTTATGGAAGATGCATGTGATCCCCCAGCTCAAATCATCTCAGCTTTACCTCTGACTTTAGTTCCACCAGGGTAGATAGCTCCATGAGACTTGATTCGGCTTTCAGGTGATAACATCTAGGATGCAGCAAACATATCATTTTCCCCTTTTTCCCAGGGATTGCCCTGGAGCAAGCAAAAGCTCTCTGTGTCCACATATGTGATCATCTTAGAAGTGCAGGAGAACTAACACCCCCAGAGAAAATATTCAACATTGAATGAGACTTATCCAAGAAATGTTCAGTCTCAATAAGTCACATTTAGGAAATAAAAACTAACACTCAAGTTTTTTTTTTTTTTTTTTTTTTTTTTTTTTGCGGTACTGGGGATTGAACTCAGGGGCATTCTACCTCCGAGCTATACCCCCAGCCCTATTTTTTATTCTTTATTTTGAAACCGAGTCTCACTAAGTTTCAGAGTGCCTCACTAGGTAGCTGAGGCTGGCCGCGAACCCGGATCCTCCGGTCTCAGCCTCCCGAATGCTGGGATTACAAGCGTGCGCCACCACGCCCGGCT